>PVKW010045005.1:0-16014 GCA_004027895.1 Orientallactaga bullata
CACCCAGCACAGCCTGACTGTCCCCTCCCCAGCCGAACACAGCTCACCTTCTCCACTGATACATTGGACTGCAGTAACATCTTTGACCAGAATTCCCCTTTTTTCCCTTCAGCCTCTTTGTACAATGTTGGTTCATTTGTGACCTTGCTTGACAATCTAGAACTGTCGTTGCCGAGAGGTTTCTGAAAATAAAAACGGGACCCCCAGGTCACTACTTCTCTTCCTTTGCAGGAGGAAACAGAAATCAGAGGGGTGATCAAGCAGCAGCTTCCGGTGACCACCCCCCAAGAGACCCACCCTATCAAAAGGCCAGTGGCTGGGTCTTAGGAATATCCATTTTAAGTAACCAGCACCTTTGCTCTCTAGGGCAGAGACTTCAGTGGCCCTCAGAAAAGACCCTTCCTTTGTCCTGGAAGAGATCACCTAGTTGAAATTGAGGCTAAACCAGGCATGGTGGCTCTCACCTTTAATCCCAGCATTCAGGAGGCTGAGGGGTAGGAGGACCATCCGGAATTTGAGGCCAGCCTGGGCTATAGAGTGAACTACAAGTCAGCTAGAATGAGATCCTGTCTCAAAAACAAAACAAACAGGGGCTGGGAAGATGGCTCAGTGGTTCAAGGTACTTGCTTGCAAAGCCTACCAGCCTGGTGTTCAATTCCCCAGCCACCCACATAAAGCTGGATGGGCATTCCTTTCTAGGAGTAAGAAACCCTGGAGTATAGGTGCACCCCCCCCACACACACACACACAAAGAATTAATAATTTTTCAAAAACAAAACAGCAAAGCCGGGCGTGGTGGCTCACACCTTTAATCCCAGCACTCAGGAGGCAGAGGTAGGAGGATCGCCATGAGTTCAAGGCCACCCTGAGACTACATAGTTAATTCCAGGTCAGCCTGGGCCAGAGTGAGACCCTACCTCGAAAAACAAAAAACAAAACAACAACAAAAAAAAAAAAAACAGCAGGGCTGGAGAGATGGCTTAGTGGTTAAGCTTTTGCCAGTGAAGCCTAAGGACCCTGGTTCGAGGCTTGATTCCCCAGTGCCCACATAGGCCAGATGCACAGGGTGGCACAAGCATCTGGGGTTTGTTTGCAGTGGCTGGAGGCCACACACACACTCTCTCTCTCTCTCACTCTCTCTCTCTCTCTCTGGAGAGAGGCAGCCGAGTAAGAAAACCAGCACATGCAATAAACATGCACAGGAGGGCTACGCTGGCTCCCACCTTACGGGGTCCACCCCTGGCGACTGACTCCTTGTGTCTCTGGTGTTTCATCACTGGGGGAGCTGACATCAGACTCCGTCTCATGTTGGTATTGGATGCATCATTGGAGTTAAAGTCAGGGTTGTTCTTGAGGGCCTTTTGTGCCCACTTCTCACCCTCACAGTCTCTGCCGAGCCCGGTATCCTTGGCCATGCATTTCTCGGCTTCTCGCACCTGTCCAGGAAGACAGCAGCCACTAAGGCATGGACATGAGGGAAGCTCAGGGTCTTCCTAGCTCACTGCCAATGCCATGGGCCCCGAGGGATTGCGTCCCAGAAAATTCCCACCATGAAAGGCTTCATATCAAAGCTTAGGACCCATCCCTACCACTAATGCCCTAGGCAAGACACAGTTTCCATGAGGAACTCCCAATCTGGAAAATGGAGAGTTGTTTCCAATATTTTCGTGGTTATTCTTAGCCTTAGAGAAATCGAAAGCATAAAACAAATATATATATATTAGAACTGGGCTGGGCATGGTGGTGCACGCCTTTAATCGCAGCACTCGGGAGGCAGAGGTAGGAGGATCACTGTGAGTGCCAGCCTGGGACTACAAATGAGTTCCAGGTCATCCTGGGCTAAAGTGAGATCCTTACCTTGAAAAAAAAATAAAAAATAAGTCGGGCGTGGTGGCGCACGCCTTTAATCCCAGCACTCGGGAGGCAGAGGTAGGAGGATCGCCGAGAGTTCGAGGCCACCCTGAGACTACATAGTGAGTTCCAGGTCAGCCTGGACCAGAGTGAGACCCTACCTCGCAAAACAAAAAAAAATAAATAAATAAAGGAAAAAAAAATAAAAATTAAAACCCCAAAATAGACCTAGAGCTATGCCTCAAAAATAAAATAAGGGCTGGAGAGATGGTTTAGAAGTTAAGGCACTCACCTGTGAAGCCTAAAGACCCAGGTTCAACTCCCCAGTACCCACATAAGCCAGATGCACATGGTGGCGCATTCATCTGAAGTTCATCTATAGTGGCTAGAGGCCCTGGCAAACCCATTCTCTCTATATCTATCTATCTATCTATCTATCTATCTATCTATCTATCTTTCATCTCTATTTGTCTCTTTCTCTCTATCATATAAATAAATGAAATTTTTTTAAAAAGCCAGACATGGTGGCACAGGCTTTAACCCCAGCACTCGGGAAGCTGAGGTAGGAGGATCACTGTAAATTTAAGGCCACCCTGAGACTACATAGTGAATTCCAGATAGGGCTAGAGCAAGACCCTACTTTGAAAAACCAAAAAATGAGATAAAGCCAAACACAACAGGGCTGGAGAGATGGCTTAGTGGTGAAGTCGTTTGCCTGCAAAGCCTAAGGATCCAGGTTCAATTTCCTAGGACCCACTTAAGCCAGATGCACAAGGTGGCTTATGAGTTTGGACTTTTTTTTGCAGTGGCGTGGCAAGGCCCTGATGTGCCCATTCTCTCTTTCCTTCCTCTTTGTCTTTTTCAAATAGGTTAATTAATTAATTAAAACAAAAGCATTTGAAGTGGTTTATGGAGCACTCTACCCACTATAGTCCCTCAACCCTACAGGATTTTCCAAGCACTCTTCCCAAATGCACTTGCAAAGCCAATGGATGGCGTGAGTGCAGGGTGCGGGCCAGCTCGAGTCTGCTATGAGCATTCAGAGGATGTTCACGTTCCTAAGTCCCGACCATGAACCCGGTGATCCCCCAGCAGTAACATGCAGCAGCAGTGGGCAAGATGAGGGTGCGATACAGTCACCTTGATGGACTTGAGGCGTGACAAGAAAACAAGGAGAGCACTTTTTTGAGTAAGTCTGTGAGGGTGATCCCAAAGAGAATTAACCAGCAGGAAAAAGAATACCCTGAATGTAGGCAACACCATCCTATAGACTGGGACCCAGCTGGGACGAGAGAGGAAGGAGGAAGCCCTTGAGGGCTTATACCCTGTCCCTGCTTCAATTGCCGTGGTGTGAGCGACGGCTTCCCCCGGCCCTCCCCGCCAGGACGGAATGAAAGAAGAGTGAGTCAAAGTAAAACTTTCCTCCTTTTACATTGCTTCTGTCACAACAACAAAAAGTTAACAGTGAGTGACCTTCAAGGGAAATAGTCTATTTCCAAGGGCAGGATAATGCCACCACGTTCTGGAGTCAGACCGCCAGGGTTTGGTGGTTTTCCTAAGGCTCTGTAGCCTTCGGAAGGCACTTAACCTCTTTGGGGGTCAGTTTCCTCATCTGTCGGATGAAGACGCTCATAGAGACTGCCATCTACCCTCCTGGCTGCCAACCCCTCTGGAATAAAAGTCTCCACCGTCCCCTAAGCTTCCAGAGTGTTCTCTGTTCCCTCCCTGATTCTGACTCAGGGTAGAGACCATGGTGAGAGGGGAATGCGGTTGGGAACGAAAGGCACCCAGGAAATTAGCAAAGGCCACGCTTGTGTGCTGTGATCTCACCTTCCTAGGCTGCAAAGGCAAGGCACTCTTGGAGGCATTGAAACTCAAGATGGGCTTCATCATGCTGACGTTCCAGAAGAGGATGTCCCCATTGTAGGAGGAGGTCCCGAGGAACTGGTTCTGGTACTTGGCCATGCTCAGGATGTCCTCGGTGTGGAAGGTCTGCCAGTGGTGGCACAAGAGCAGGGGCTTGGTCTTGTGGAACCTGTGTACATGGCCAGAGGTGGGAGGGCCCAGAGTTCAGCCTCGAATGTCCTTTTGGGGAAACCACAGCCTTAGAATTCAGGCATCACCTCAGAAGGGGGCAGTCTGAGTGGTACTAGAACTTGTTTAAAGCCCTGCCTACTGAACTCATTTCCTAAGCACCTATTATGTGCCCAACATAAAGGCTCTGTGCTTGAAGCTTACAAATAATGGGTTCTTTTTTATATTTATTTATTTATTTGAGAGAGAAAGAGAGAAAAAGGGAGAGGGTGAATGAGTATGGGCACGCCAGGGCCTTCTACCACTGTAAACAAACTCCAGATGCATGTGCCACTTTGTGCATCTGGCTTTACAAGGGCACTGGGGACTCAAACCCAGGCCATCAGGCTTTGCAAGCAAGCACCTTAAACTGCTGAGCCATCCTCTCCAGCCCACCATCTATATTTCTTTCCTTCTTTTTTTTTTTTTTTTTTGTTGTTGTTGTTTTTTTGTTTTTCGAGGTAGGGTCTCACTCTAGCTCAGGCTGACCTGGAATTCACTATGTAGTCTCAAGGTGGCCTCGAACTCACAGTGATCCTCCTACCTCTGCCTCCCAAGTGCTGGGATTAAAGGCGTGCGTCACCACGCCCGGCACCATCTATATTTCTACAAATAACTTGTTTAGGATTACTTAGGTAAACTTTAAAAAGGTTGGAACTGCAAGGGTAGTGCAGTGGTAGAGTGCAGGCTTCGCATGCATGAGGCCCTGGGTTCTAACCCTGAGACTGAAGGAAGAGCAGCTTTCTCTACAGCTCTCCTGCTTGTTTGTTGTTGTTGTTTTGGGGTGTTTTGTTTTGCTTTTTGGTGTTTCAAGGTAGGGTTTTACGCTTAGCCTAGGCTGACCTGGAATTCATTCTGTAGTCTCAGGCTGGCTTCAAATTCACAGTGATCCTCCTACCTCTGCTTTCTAAGGTTATCTTTTTTAATATTTTATTTTTATTTATTTATTAATTTGAGAGAGAGAGATACAGAAATAGGCAGGTAGAGAGAGAGAGAGAGAATGGGTGCGCCAGGGCCTCTAGCCACTGCAAACGAACTCCAGATGCATGCGCCCCCTTACGCATCTGGCTTACGTGGGTCCTGGAGAATCAAGCCTCGAACTGGGATCCTTAGGCTTCACAGGCAAGCGTTTAACCACTAAGCCATCTCTCCAGCCCCTACCTCTGCTTTCTGAATGCTGGGATTAAAGGCGTGTGCCACCACGCCCGGCTCTCTCCTGTTTTCAGTGCCCTCACCTGAACCACCCTTGGTTCCCCAGGTATGGTAACATAGGCTTTCCCTGGCCTGAGCTTCAGACTCTCCCAGCCTCTGCCATTCCCCATCTCCAAAGCTACATGCATGTGTGCGTGTGTGTGTTTTCCTTTGAGGAATTTGTTACCGAAGCACCTCCCTTCTGAAATCAATTTCTGTTACGGTCACTTAGGCTGTTATAATATCATGGAGTGGGAGGCACATAAACAATAGTGATTTATTTCTCGCAGGTCTAGAGTTTGGATGGTTCTAGGTTAAAAAACTGGAGTGAAAGCCGGACGTGGTGGCGCACGCCTTTAATCCCAACACTCGGGAGGCAGAGGTAGGAGGATCGCCATGAGTTCAAGGCCACCCTGAGAAGACAGAGTGAATTCCAAGTCAGCCTGGGCCAGAGTGAGACCCTACCTCGAAAAAAAAAAAAAAAAACACTGGAGTGAGCCAGGCATGGTGGCACACGCCTTTAATCCCAACACTTGGAAGGCAGAAGTAGATAGATTGCTGTGAGTTTGAGGCTGCCCTAAGATTACATAGTGAATTCCAGGTCAGTCTGGGCTAGAGTGAAACTCTACCTGGAAAGGAAAAAAAAAAAACCTGAGACCTTCAGCAGGATGTGGTGGTGCACACCTTTAATCCCAGCACTCAGGAGACAGGTAGAAAGATCTCCGGGCTGGAAAGATGGCAGAGAGGTTAAGGCACTTGCCTGCAAAGCCTCAGGACCCAGGTTTGATTCCCTACAACCCACATAAGCCAGATGCACAAGGTGGCGCATGCATTCGAAGTTCGTTTGCAGTGGCTAGAGGCCCTGCAATAAATAAATAAAATTTAATTTAATTTAAAAGATTTGTTATTTGAGGCTGGAGAGATGACTCAGCAGTTTAGTATACTTTTTTGCAAAGCCTGACAGCCTGTTTCTCTCTCTCTCTCTATCAAATAAATGAATAAAGGAATATTTTTAAAAATGAAACAACACATGCCTTTAATCCCAGCACTTGGGAGGCAGAGGTAGGAGGATCGCTGAGAGTTCGAGGCCACCCTGAGACTACATAGTTAATTCCAGGTCAGCCTGCACCAGAGTGAAACCCTACCTCGAAAAACTAAAAAATATATATAAATAAATAAAAATGAAACAACAAAATAAATAAATATAGCTAGGCATGGTTGCACATGCCTTTAACCCCAGCACTCAGGAGGTAGAGGTAAGAGGATTGCTGTGAGTTCAAGCCCAGCCTGGAATTACACAGTGAGTTCCCAGTCAACTTGGGCTACAGTGAGACCTTACCTTGAAAAAAAAGAAAACTATACACACACACACACACACACACACACAGATGGCAAAGACAATTCTAATGAACTCTCAGATGGAAAAGAGGGGCATGCTACTGGAGGCAAAGCCATCCTTGGTACAAAATGGTGAAGAACCTGACTGACCTGTGTTTGCATTCTAGTGTTTTGTGGCAGGTAGAATGTGCAAGCAATGATACTGGTCAGTGCTCAAGGCTAGAGTGAGATCCTACCTCAAAAAAAAAAAAAAAAAGGGCGCTAGGCATGGAGGAAAGCCAGGGTAAAGAGGGGATCCCCAGCAGCCCTTACCTTCCCACAACTCTTGCTACTCACATGAAATCGGTGATTCTCTTACTCCACCCTGTCACGTAGTACACGCCGTTCATAGGGACAATTTCACTAATCTATTGGACATGAAAGAAAACAGAACTCAAAAGCTTCTCAGGGAGCATGCCTCTGAGCCCCAGATGCCTCCCTAAACGTGCCCACCAAAAAAAGTCAAAACTCTCTATGATGGTAGGAATTCCCTGGAGTTAATGACACCATCAGGTAAGTGCTCAGAGTGCTCTCACATCCCAGTGTCTAATGGAACAGATGGAGAGGCCATCACATCTCATGGTTCTAAATGAGGCCAGTTGCACAGGTATCCACATCCATTTTACAGAAGGGGTAACTGGAAACAAGTGGCCTGGGAAAGGCTCAACAACAGCTGAATGAGAGGCTCTGGACTGGCACTTGATCCCCTGGTTTCTTGGCCTGTGCTCTTTCTGCATTAGTTAAATGCTTGTGTCTCACTGGAGAGATGACTTAGTGATTGAGGTGCTTGCCTGTGAAGCCAAAGGACCCTCATAAGCCAGATGCACAGTGGCACACGCGTCTGGAGTTTGTTTGCAGTAGCTGGAGGCCCCGGCGTGCCCATTCTCTCTGTCTCTCTCTCTCTCTCTTTGCTTCTTTCTTTCTTTCTCTCTCTCGAATAAATAAAAAGCATACATATGTATAGTTTTGTTTTGTTTTTTTTGTTGTTTTTTCTTGTTTTTTTGTTCTGTTTTCAAGGGAGGGTCTTGCTCTAGCCCAGGGTGACCCAGAATTCACTATGTAGACTCAGGCTGGCCTCAAATTCATAATCCTCCTACATCTGCCTCCCAAGTGCTGAGATTATAGGTGTGTGCCACCATGCCTGGCCAATAAAAATATTTTTTTTAAAGTTTGTGTCACAGGGGCAGCAAAAGGTAGGGGGCTCAAGTTCCAAAATGGTATTGCTTACTTTGCTCTCTGTCATACACACAGACTGTCCCTAAAATCCCATCAAGTATTTTTCAAATTGGGGTGATCATAGGAACCTCTACACTACATGCCCCCACTATTAAAAACACAGTCCGAAGGTCCGAAGCCGGGCGTGGTGGCGCACGCCTTTAATCCCAGCACTCGGGAGGCAGAGGTAGAAGGATCGCCGAGAGTTCGGGGCCACCCTGAGACTACATAGTTAATTCCAGGTCAGCCTGGACCAGAGTGAGACCCTACCTTGCAAAACCAAAAAAAAAAAAAAAAAAACACAGTCCAAGGCTCCAAGAGGTGGGATCAGAGGTGCTCACGTACTTAACGAGAGAGAACAGATGATGCCTGTGGAACTGTTGCTAGAGATGAGCAAGCCCGCCTATCCTATCCTATTTCGTGCAAGCGGATCCAAAGATCTAGGAAGGTTTGAAGGGTTCCCAAGGGCCCCCTGGCCCCAGCTGACAGACATGCTAACCTCCATTTGGTCCGAGTAGGGGAAGGACATCAGGCACTCGCCGTTGTTGTAATTCCACATTCTCACTGTGCCGTCCCGGAAGCCTGTGAGCAGGCATTGCTCCAGCTCATCCAAGGCCATGGCGGTCAGCTCCATGCTCTGGTTACGGCACACATTGAACTCCATCCTCTTCTTGCCCGTTGTGATGTCCCACACACTCACAGTGCCATTGAGGGAGCCACTCACCACCTGAGGGGAGCATACACAAGAGGTCCCAATTCACTGCCAGGGTAGTCTCCAGCCTGTCAGGGGGTCACCTTCCCTTCATGTCCTGTGAAAGCAGGATCCTATGTGCCCTGCTCCCACACTGGGCATGGGCCGTGCCTACAAACCAGCCAGCCTTCTGTATGACCCAAACTGCAACCAGGACTCTTTTAAGAGAAATCAGTTTGGGCTGGAGAGATGGCTAAGTGGTTAAGGCATTTGCCTGCAGAGCCTCGTGACGGCGGGGGGGGAGGGTGTCAATTCCCCAATACCCAAGTAAAGCCAGATGCACAAAGGTGAGGCAAGTGCAAGGTCGCACATGCCCACTAGGAGGCACAAGCATCTGGAGCTTAATTGCAGTGACAGAGGCCCTGGTGTGCCAATTCTTTCTTTTTCTCTCTCTAAAATAAATATAGGTCAAGGCAGCTACATCTGGGTGTGGTCTACACAATAGGTAATAGGAAATACATATATATCTCCAGCCGGGCGTGGTGGCGCACGCCTTTAATCCCAGCACGCCTTTAATCCCAGCAGAGTTAGAAGGATCACCATGAGTTTGAGGCCACCCTGAGAATACAGATTGAATTCTAGGTCAGCCTGAGCTAGAGTGAGACCCTACCTTGGAAAAAAGAAAAACGGGAACAAGCCCCTTGTCCCTCTGTAGGAAAACAAGGGGTGAGTATAGTCACGTGGCCACTCCGTAGCAGATGAGTCTACCTCAGACCAGTGCGCCTGCCTGCCGAGAAAATCTGGGAATTTACTCATGTGGTGAGACTGAAGAACTTTGTTCAATAAAGTTTAGTTTCTACTTGGAAAAAAGAAAGAAAGAAAGAAAGAAAGAAAGAAAGAAAGAAAGAAAGAAAGAAAGAAAGAAAGAAAGAGAGAGAGAGAGAAAGAAAGAAAATCTGGGAATTTTTTTTTTTTTAAAGTTTGTTTTGGAGCAATGAAGAGCCTTAAGGCAATGGGAGCCTCTAATACTAAGAGCCAAAAACGGTACAGAAGCCCAGAGGGGAGCTCTGGCCTCATGTAGCCAAAGGCCATTCCCACAACAGACACACGGTGGCCCTGTCCAGAAGCCACACCAGATGAGAGGTTCCACCGGGAGTGGGCAGAGATGTGCAGCCACTTCCGTTCTCAGTCCTCGCCAACAATTCCATGTGCCCAGCTATCCTGCCCACGCAGAGCCCTCTCCTCAAGCCTAGCGCACTGATTGCTGGGCCCTTCCCATAATAAAACAGGGCCAAACTGTGGCTTCCCTGGAAAGGCCAGCTCTTCCACTGTTTTGTGCCAATTGTGATGGCAACAAATGCTTCATGCAGTGGCGTGGCCACACTTCTCCCTAGAGAGGCAGGAGGCTCGTTCCCCATTTGTTACGTTGGTGTGATGATTAACTGCTGCTTCAGTTCCTTCCGCCTTGAGGAGCACCCCATAACCAATGTTCCGTCTCCATGTCAAGAGGCTGCCTGGCCAAACCTGACCCAAGGCAGGAAGCCCAAGGCAGGGAGGCTCAGAGGAGTCAGAGATCCAAGCCCCAGTTGGGGGGCGCTCAGGTCAGACCCTACACTAAGCAGTCTGCAGAACTCCTTCTTTTTGATTTTGGTTTTGATTTATGTTTTAGAGGGAAAGACAGAAAGAGAGAGAGAATGGGGTGGGGGGGGGCTCAGCCACTGAAATGGAAACTTGAGCCACCTAGTGGGCATGTGTGACCTTGAACTTGCCTCAGTTTTGTGCGTCTGGCTTACATGGGACGTGGAGAGTCAAACCTGGGTCCTTAGGCTCACAGGCAAGCGCCTCAACCACTAAGCCATCTCTCCAGCCCCTAGAACAGCTTCTTGTACCCCCAGCACCACCACCAAAGCACCGACAATTCCCACTGGGCCACATGAGCTGACAGCTATGTACGCACAAGCGTACACGGAGAGGACACACGGAGAGGTAGGTCTGGATCCTGTCCCATGTCACCAGCACTCCTGCCAACCTCAAAGGTAAGCAAGCCCTGGCCACTCACCTGCTTGAAGATCTTGCTGTAGAGCACCGTACACACATCTGTGCTGTGAGTTGTGATCTTCCCTGCTATCATGGGCCCCTGGACCTCCAAGTACCCTTTGAGGATCCCAAGCTGCAGGTGAGGAGACAGACAGACAGCTAGCCTAGCAATCACAAGGGGTCCCTCCGTCCCCAGTGACCGAGGCCCTCGTTGACCAGCCTCAGGAGAAACCTCCAACAGATTACGTTCAAGACATCCTAACTGTACCCCACAAGGCTCCTCAGCTGCCTCTTGCCCCACTCCACAGCACCCCCCCCTTCCTAGAGTTGGTTCTCCTAAGCCTAGGGTTCCTGGAGCTTCAAGGCCCAATTCCAAAGTCCTTTTCTCTTCTACCTTCTGAGAAGCCAAATTCTCACCCAGGTGTTCCTTCCAGGACCATGAGCCATGATCTCCCCCATGAGATCCAACGCTTATGACATAGCACTTGCTTTGAAATTCACAGCACCTTAGTAGTATATTCTCATCTCCCAACCAAGCAGGGGGCCAGCAATGTCACATGATCAGAAAAGTCTGTTTAATTTAACAAATACCAACAGCCAGCCCAGCACTCAGCAGAGGCAAGCACCCACCTCCTTCTCAGTAACTCTGCTCTCTAGGAAGGAGAGCCATCCAAGCTTAAGCTCGAAGTATTGGTGGTGTGCCCTGCCATGGCGGCCCAGACAGCACTGGGCCATAAGGCCTTAAATGGAGCTCGCAACAAATGATAACTCAATCTTCTAGACACAGCCTCTGGCCTCTTGGCTGCAAGTTTACCCTTATAGCCCCTGTGTGGGGCTGGAGAGATAGCTTAGTGGTTTTGAGGTGCTTGGCTGCAAAGCCAAAGGACCCAGGTTTCATTTCTCAGGACCCACGTAAGCCAGATGCACAAGATGGCTCATGTGTCTGGAGTTCGTTTGCAGTGACGAGAGGCCCTGGTGCACCCATTCTCTCTCTCTCTCTCTATCCCTCTCAAATAAATAAATAAAAATTTTTAAAGTAAAATTAAATTTACAAGAGCAGTGGGACCAAAGGAGCATGGAAGAAAGGCGGGGAGGGTTCCAGGAAAGCTGGAGGGGTCCACAAATGGGGATGGAGTGGAGGCTGAAGTGGTAGAGAAGAGGACTGGCTGGGGCCCAGAACCTTTCCTTCAGGGAATCCCCGAGAGCTGGGGCCTCCCAGACTGCAGATCAAGGCCAACCTAATAGCTTCAGCAACCTTGGGAGAGGCAAGATGGGACCCGGCTCTGGCAGCAGCCACACCCTCCCTCCTGGGCCAGCACTCACAGAGTAGGTGCTACAGACGAGGGTCCTGTTCTTATGGAAGTAGGCACTGGTGATGGGGCAGTTTCCCAGGGAGAACATCTTTCCACCAAAGGACTGGAGGCACACATAGTCCTGCAGGTCCCACACACGGATGTTCTGGGGCAGGGGCAGAGGGCAGGGGATAGGCAAAAGGCAGATGGTGAGTTCCTTACAGCAGCTGCCACTGAAGCCCCGTGGAAGCCCCTATGAGCAAACCAGGGACACGGCATTCAATTACTTCAACACATAACTACTTGGTTAAGTGTCTGCTGTAGTCACAACCCCATCCAGAGAGGCTACACGCATGCCCAGGGAACATTAGTGGGGGCATGGCAGAGAGGGGCCTGTGACATGAGGGTGACACCTTGTCCCTGGAGATGCTGACGAGGATGCTGCTGTTCTTGCTGTTTACGAGAAGGTGTGTCACTGAGGTCTGGTGTCCCTTCATCAGCCACACGGGCCTTTTCGAGACCAAAGGGTTCCACAGGCGGATGTGGGGATCATAGCCACCGGTTGCTGGAGTTAAGAAATGAGCAAGGGGGAGATGGAGAGCTGTCTTAGCAGTTAAGGCACATGCCTGCAAAGCCTAAGGATCCAGGTTCAATTCTCCAGGTCCCACAGAAGCCAGATGCATGTGGTGTTGCATGCATCTGGAGTTCGTTTGCAGTGGTTAGAGGCCCTGGCATGCCCATCCTCTCTCTCTCTCTCTCTCTCTCTCTCTCCCTCTCTGTCACTAATAAATAAATAAAAATAAATCTTAAAAAAAGAAAAAAATAGCCAGACGTGGTGGCGCATGCCTTTAATCCCAGCACTCGGGAGTCAGAGGTAGGAAGATTGCCATGATTTCGAGGTCACCCTGAGACTACACAGTGAATTCCAGGTCAGCCTGAGCTAGAGTGAGACCCTACCTTGAAAAGCCAAAAAATAAATAAATATATAAAACAAAAAATAAAAAAATATAAGAAAGAAATGAGTATCAAGCTGGCATGATGGAGCCCGCCTTGAATCCTAGCACTTAAGAGGCTGAGGTAGGAGGATCGCCATGGGTTTAAAGCCAGCCTAGGTTACAAAATGTGTTCCAGGTTAGTCTGGGCTAGAGTGAGACCCTGCCAGAAAGAAATAAAGGAAGAGCCAGACATGGTAGCGCATGCCTTTAATCCCAGCACTTGGGAGGCAGAGTTAGGAGGATTGCCATGTGTTCGAGGCCACCGTGAGACCACATAGTGAATTCCAGGTCAGCCTGGGCTACAGCAAGACCCTACCTTGAAAACCAAAACAAAAAAAAAAAAAAAAGAAAGAGAAAAAGAAAGAAAGAAGGATAGGGGGAGGGAGGGGAAAGGAAAGGAAGGAAAGGAAAAGAAAGAAGCAAGGGACATAGATAGGGAGGGACGGAAGGAGGATGGATGGATTCGCCACCTGAGGCGTCTGCTGAGAGTGTTTCTTTTCTGGGGCCAGCTCCTCAGACCCAGCCAGACTTGCCGAATGGGGAGAGATCACTGTAATCCATCACTGTGCCCATGCCCCTTCCTCCCCCCATCCCATGCAGAGCCTGTGTCACACACCACCCCATAGGGACCTAAGATCAGCAGCATAGGAGGCCAGATATTGGTTGGACCCTGCGGGACCTTCTTGGCTCTGATGGTCCCCAGGTCTCCACAACCCCTTACCCCAGCTCTGCTGCTGAGGAACGTGAAGTCCACTTACCCAGGAAGTGCCTTTCTGGACAGTAATCAAAGCAAAGAACTCCTTTCCTTAAACACAACACTGACAACCTGGGAGAGGAAGAGGGAAGGGTTCAGGGCTGGGAGAAGCAGCCTGGGAGGTGGGAGACCTGACATGGGCCTGGGGCGGGAAAGAGTTTGAAAACCTGGAGAAAAGTCACTCTCTAACCCAGGGGGAAGGGTAGCCCCAGAACATGACCAGCTTTCGCCCAGCAGCCAAAGCAGGACCCAGCAGTGCAGGTGAGGCAGCTTGTGGGGGAGGTGCCCACCCTTGAGGGCAAAAACAGCCCTAAAGCAGGAGCGACTCCTTCCTGCTATAAAGCAATCCATCCCACTCCCAGGATAAGGTTACCTGCTCCTTGCATCTACCCTCCCTGACACAACACACATCAAGAAAAGGGGCGGGGGGGGGGTGGACTGGGGCTGGAGGGATGGCTTAGCGGTTAAGGCCTTTGCCTGCAAAACCAGAGGACCCAGGTTCAATTCCCCAGGCCCCATGTTAGCCAGATGCACAAGGGAGTACACATGTCTGAAGTTCATTTGCAGTGGCTGGAAGCCCTGGAATGCCCATTTTCTCTATTTCCCCCTCTTTCTCTATCAAATAGATAACTAAAAATAAAATATTTTAAAGAAAAGAAAGGGGGAACTTGCAGAGAACTGGCTCCCTCTGGGCAGGGTGCCATCTGGGCGGGCTCCCTGCCAAACAAACACACAATGTGATTTCTCTGAGCCAAGGATGAAGATACTGAAAAGATAATTTCAAGAGCTTGTCCAAGGGCACACAATTAGGGACCTGTTGAGCTCCAGCTAGGATTAAAGGCATGAAGCCACCATGCCCGGCCATCAAAGATGCAATCTTGAAGTGTGACCTCTGCAGGAGGAGTTTGGGGTTGCCAACCCAGACTCCTCAGCAGTGTGGGCCTCAGCCTGATACCCTGTCTGCTTCACACTAGCCTCTTACCCCTGCCTCCTCTCTCCCTTTCCTCGATGTCTTGATGATTCTGTCTACCCTGGGGAAGAAGCTGAGGGCCCACAGGTCCCTAACTGTGCCCCTGGACAAGCTCTTGAAATTATCTAGAGGAAGACTCTACCTCAAAAAAACCAAAAAAAAAAAAAAAAAAAAATTGAAAATTGAAAGCAGTCAATGGTGCCACCTGCCGGCCAGAGTATTGTACTGCATACTGCATCCAGACCCCAAAAAAGTGCGTGCGTATATGTATTCTCTAACCTATCCTCAAATACACATTCCAAATTTCTGCACTTCCACTCTCCTCTCCAGATCACCATCATGTTCAGTTGCACTATTACCGTGGCCTCCCTAGCATGTCCTTCATTCCAAGGATCCCACCATTCCTCAAAACCTTCTGAGTACTTACCTTATATCCGATTCCAAGTCAGTGTAAGTTATATCTGATTCCAAGTAATCACAACAAGACATTCTGAGATACTTGGGGAAATATTAGAGTAGGTCCTAGATGACGAAAAAATTATACTATTTTTCCTATGCTGTTTGTGTGTTTGAAATTTTTCACAATAAAAAACTTGAATTAAGCCTAGAGCAGTGTGGCACGCCTTTAATCCCAGCACTCAGGAGGCTGAGGTAGGAGGATCTCCGTGAGCTCAAGACCAGCCTGGGGCTACAAAGTGAGTTCTAGGTCAGCTTGGGCTAGAGTGAGACCTTGCCTCAAAAAAAAAAATTTTTTTTTAAACAAGAAAATGAATATAACAGACTAAGAGGAACAGAGTTCCTGAGCCAGGCATGTGCCTGAACCTCAGGCCTGTGTAGCCAGAGTGGGAAGTGAAGGGTTAATAGCCTTCCCTGAAAACTAAAGGGAACTAAAGAGTTAATAGCTATCCCTAAAGCTTGCAGCAGTAAAGAAGTTTGGCACCTTCCCTGATTGATGTACTCCCCTTAGCCTAGATGGCCTTGAAGGACCAGAGACCATCTGAGTGTCCTCCCTTAGACATTCCTGCCTGAAGAAGCCTATTCTGAACAAGGACCCAAACAGCTACAAGCTCCTTATCTACTGCACCTGGTCTAGTCTGTTTTTCTTAGGATTCTCCTCATAAACTTACACCCTAGCCTGGCTCAGTGCTTCAGCCTTCATCCCGCAGGAAAGCTGAGGCCCTTCGCTGTTTCTCTCAATAAACAGTCTTGTCTGTAGAGTTCAAATCCGGTGTTCTCTTTTGCTTTTCTTTTACATTTTCCTTACAGGAAAGTGGGGCAGGTGAGGGGAGGACGGCAGAGCCAACCCTTAGAGATCTTGGTGAGGTCACCCACTGCCATCCTCCTGCCATTGGCCCCAACGAAACTAGAAGCTGAGAGAAACACAGGCATGAAGTGCTGCCAACCACCAAGACACAGGGGACCAGAGGCAGCCAGCTCCAGCCAGGGTCTCGCTACACGGCCCTACGTTCTTTCTCAAGAGGCCCAGCGGAGGTGGATCCTCTCTTAGCAGGGATATCTGCGTGTGGCTGAGGGAAGCCAGACCTATCCAAGGTACATTTACTGTCACC
>PVKW010045006.1:0-16000 GCA_004027895.1 Orientallactaga bullata
GTGCATACTTCTGGAGTTCGTTTGCAGTGGCTAGAGGCCCTGGTGCACCCATTCTCTATCTTATGCTCTCTCAAATAAATAAATAAAATAAAATAAATAAATAAATAAAAGAAGGCTAGCTGTAGTGACACATGCCTGTGATTTCCAGACAAACCTTGGCTACCTAGGGAGAGCTTGCTTTTAAACACCAAACGAGAGCAAGGCATGGTGGTCACACACACCTTTAATTTCAGCACTTGGGAAGCATAGGTAGGAGAATCCCTGTGAGTTCGAGGCCACCCTGAGACTACATAGTGAATTCCAGGTCAGCCTGGGCTAGCGTGAGACTTTACCAAACAAACAACAATTCCCAGCACTTGGGAGGCTGAGATAGAAGAATTGCATTGTCTACATAGTGAATTACAGGTCAGTCTAGGCTAGAGTGAGACCCTGCCTCAAAAAACTATAAAAACAAAAACAAGCAAACAGACAAAACAAAAACAGGATCCATGAAGGTGGAAGCTACAGTTCCCAGGGATCTCTAGAACAATCTGGGAAAGCTGCAAAACAATGGCTATGAGAAAAGCAAAGATCATTCTCAATAGCTGGAAACAAAGCCCCACCCAGGACAGCAGCAATAGCAGAAAAAGAAGTCTCCCCTCGTTGCTGGGTGTTTGACTCTGGCGATCAACAGAGCAGAAGTAGGCTTCCATTTTAAGTATTTCTTCTGTGGCAGCAGCTCCAGGAGCCACAACCGACTGCACCGACCTGAGAAGCAGGAAATGTGGACTGCTCGAAAGAAAATGAAGCATTTTCCAAAGTACTCACGGTGTCTTAGTTACTTCTGTTTGCTATGAATAAATACCTGACCAGAAGCAGCTTAGGGAAGGAAGAGTGTTCAATTTGGCTTTTTCGACAGAAAAGTTCCATCCTGGAAGGCATGGCAGGTGGGAGCAAGAAGCCAGTGTTGCACTGCAGCCCAGTCGGGAAGTAGAAAAAGAACAGGATGTGGAACCTCTTGGGGACATTTTACATTTAAACCACCACACACATGAGCTTCCGTACAGGCACCAAACCACACTCAGGACATTGCAAGAGCTGCATAGGGGCTGGGCCAGCATTCCCAGCCAGAGCCCTGCAGGAATTCACAGAGCTACAACTCCACCTCTGAAGCATGTTCCACAGATTTGGAAGTACTGGCAAACCAGTAATCCAGGGGAAGTCTCAGAAGGGAGAAAGAAGTCCAGGTGGAGGAGACAGCACTCCAGGAGCTGGGGAAGGAATGTGAGTCGGGACAAGAGCCAACAATCAGGCCAGCCAGTTTTCATATCTTGTATCTCCACTGTGCTCTCTCTCCCTCTATACATATTCTGTATTTAATACTTAATATCACCTTAGCAGGCCTGCTTGGCCCACTCTGCTCTTGCTATTTATTGCTTCTTTGTCTTTTAAAATATTATTTATTGCAGAGAGAGAGAGAGAGAGAGAGAGATCAATCACTGATCTAATGTGCAAGTTCCAGTACAAATAATATGAAAAACCAAGACAACTTATCTTCTTCCAAATCTACCAATCCCTGGTGAGACAGACTTAGATGAAATTCCAGTCAAGAAATTCAAAGGAATGATGCTAAGTATGCTCAAACAAATTAAAGAGGCTAGACTTGGTGGCACATGCCTTAATCACAGCACTTGAGAGGCTGAGGTAGAGGATCACTGTGAGTTTGAGGCCACCCTGAGACTACAGAGTGAATTCGAGGTCAGCCTGGGATAGAGCAAGACCCTATCTCAAAAGTAAAAATAAAAAAAGAAAGAAAGAAATTAAAGAGGACATGAATGAATTCTAAGGAAACACAATAGGCTGAATGGAATTAGCCAAATTCATAATATGAAAATGGTATTCAATGAAGAGGTAAAAATACCAATCAAAAGCCAAATGGAACTGGAGAGATGGCTCAGTGGTTAAGGTGTTTACCTGCAAAAGCCACAGGACCAGGGTTAGAGAGATGGCTTAGCAGTTGAGGCGCTTGCCTAAGGACCCATGTTCAACTCTTCAGATCCCACATTAGCCAGACACACAAAGGTGAGGCAATTGCAAGGTTGCACATGCCCACTAGATGGCGCAAATGTCTGGAGTTTGATAGCAGTGGCTGAGGCCCTGGTATGCCAATTCTCTCTCTCTCTCTGTCCCTTAAAAAAATAAAGCCACAGGACCAGAGTTTGATTTCCCAGTACCCATGTTTGTCTGCAGCAGCTGGAGGCCCCAATTCACCTGTTCTCTCTGTCTGCCTGTCTTTTATCTCTCTCTGCTTTCAAATAAAAAAACAAAACAAAACAAAAAAGCAACAAATTTAAGTGATACCAGAAGTGAAAAATTCAAAAGGTCAAATAAAAAGCTCAAGATGGGCATGGTGGCACTCATCTTTAATCCCAGCACTTGGGGGCAGAGGTAGGAGTATCACCATGACTTTGAGGCCAGCCTGAGACAACAATGGTAAATTCCAGGTCAGTCTGGGCTAGAGTGAGACCTTACCTCAAAAAAAAAAAAAAAAAAAAAAAAAAAAAAAAAAAAAAAAAAAAAAAAAAACAGCCTGGCATGGTGGTGGCACACACCTTTAATCCCAGCACTTGGGAAGCAAAGGTAGGAGGGTTGTCATGAGTATGAGGCTACCACCCTAAGACCACATAGTGAATTCCAGGTCAGCCTGGGCTGGCTAGAGGGAAACCTTACCTCAAAAAACCAAACAACAACAACAACAACAAAAAAAAACCCCACACAAAACCTCTGACCACCCCCCCCAAAAAAACAATAAATAAACAAAAACCTCAGTGGAAAGCCCCTCCAATTGAATAGATCATGAGAACAATGCAATATCAAGGCTTGAAGACAAGGCAGAGGAATTGGTTTAGTGAATCAAGGACAATGATAAATTAAAAACAGTAGTAACAGAACATCTTTGGGACACCATGAAAACCAAATCTACAAATTGTGGGCATAGAAGTATTTCATGCTTAAAGCAGAGAAAATATTTTCAATACCACCGTAGCAGAAAATTCCCCAAATATAAGGAAAGAGCCATCCATGTACAAGAGGCATACAGAACACCAAGTAGATAGGCCAGGGAAGGAACTCTAAACATCATATTATGGTTAAAACATTAAATATACAGAATAAAGAAAAAGTATTGAGAGCTGCAAATGAGAAATACCAAGTCACACATGAAGGCAGGCCCACCAGAATAATTTCTGACTTCTCATTGGCAACTTAAAAAGCCAGAAGGGTTAGGAATGATGTATTTCAAATCTTGAAAGAACACAACTGTCAACCCAGACTACTATACCTGGCAAAAATATCAGTCATCATTGAAGAAGAAAGAAAAAAACTTTCCATGATCAAAGTAGGCTAAAGGAATTTATGAACAACAAGCCAGCTCTATAGAGGATACTGAAAGGAATACTTTGGACTGAAGGACAAACACATCCAAGAAGCTACAAGGAAAACAATGAGGCTAGGACAGTTGTCAAGCAAATGAGGATTAAGAAAACACCAAACACTGACAATAAGAATTAATACATACCTTTCAATAATAACTGAATATTGATGGTCTCAACTCTCTAATCAAAAGACACAGACTAGGAGCCGGGCGTGGTGGCACACGCCTTTAATCCCAGCACTTGGGAGACAGAGGTAGGAGGATTGCCATGAGTTCAAGGCCAACCTGAGGCTTCATAGTGAATTCCGGGTCAGTCTGAGCTACAGCAAAACCCTACCTTGAAAAACCAAAACCAAAAACCAAAAAACCACAGACTAGGGCTTGAGAGATTGCTTAGTGGTTAAGGCACTTGCCTACAAAGCCAAGGGATCCAGGTTTGATCCCAGGACTCACATAAACCAGATGCACAAAGTGGCACATGTGTCTGGAGTTCATTTGCAGTGGCTGGAGGCCCTGGCACACCCATTCTCTCTCTCTTTCTCTGCCTCTTTCTCTTTTTCAAATAAATAAATTAAAAACAACCACAGGGCTGGAGAGATAGCTTAGTGATTAAGGTACCTGCCTGCGAAGCCTAAGGACCCTGGTTCGATTCTCCAGGTCTCACGTAAGCCAGATGCACAAAGGGGCACACGCATCTGGAGTTCATTTGCAGTGTCTAGAGGCCCTCGCATGCCTATTTTCACTTTCCCTCTCTCTCTTTCCCTCTCTCTGTCTCTAATAAATAAATTAAAAAATCTTAAAAAACAACAACAACAACAACAAAAACACAGACTACTCAGGTATGGTGGTGCATACTTTTAATCTCAACACTTGGAGGCAGAGGTAATAGGATTGCAGTGAGTTTGAGGCCACCCAGAGACTACATAATGAATTCCAGGTCAGCCTGAGGTAGAGCAATACCTTATCTCAGAAAAGGAAAACAAACAAACAAACAAAACAAAAGACACAGACTAGCAGATTAGATTAGAAAGCAGAATCCACAGGGCTGGGGAGATTCCTCAGTGGTTAAAGGTACTTGCTTGCAAAGCCTGATGGCCTAGGTTCAACTCCCCATTATCGACATAAAGCCAAATGCACAAAGTGATGCAAGTATCTGCAGTTCATCTGTAAAGGCAAAAGGTCCTGACTGGCTCACACACTCTCTTTCCTGTTCCCCTCCCCCCTCAAATAAATAAAGAAAGAAATGGGATTCACACCTCACAATAAAATTACACTATCTTAAAGTGAATGGATGGAACAAGGTATTTTAAATAAGTAAAACCAGGAAATAAGCAGATATCACTATTCTAATAGCTGACAAAATAGACTTCAAATTAAAATTAATCAGAAGAGATGAAGATCATACTGATTAAGGGAACAATCTTTCAAGAGGACATTACAATTCTAAACATATATCACTTAACACAGGTGCACTTAATTTCATAAAATAATGCTACTAGATATAAAGAAAGAGATTAATCTCAGCACAGTAAATAGTGGGTAACGTCAATACCCCACTCTCACCAATAGATAGATAATACAGACGAAAAATAAACATACAAAACTAGTAGCTTTCTTACATACTAATGACAAACACATTGAGAAAGAAATCTGGGAAGCAATCCCATTCACAGTACCCTCACAGAAAAAAACAAAAACCTAGCCGGGCATGATGGTGCATGCCTTTTACTCTTTTTTTTTTTTTTTTTTAATTTGAGAGAGATAGAGAGAGCTAGAGAACTAGAGAGCTAGAGAGCGAGAGAGTGAGAGAGAGAGAGAGAGAGGGAGGGAGGGAGGGAGGGAGAATGGGTGCACCAGCAGCCTCTCAGCCACTGTGAATGAACTCCAGACACGTGCACATCCTTGTGGGCAAGTGCGGCATTGCGCCCTTGTGTCACTTTTTGCATCTGGCTAAATGTGGGACCTGGAGATTGGAACTGATGTTCTTAGGCTTGGCAGGCAGGCGCCTTAACCCCCAAGCCATCTCTTCAGCCAGGTGCATGCCTTTTAATCCCAGCACTTGGGAAGCAGATGTAGGAAGATTGCAGTGAGTTCAAGGCCACCCTGAGACTACATAGTGAATTCCAGGTCAGCCTGGGCTAGAGTGAACCCCTACCTTGAAAAACCAAAAATTAAAATAAAAGGAAAACCTTAGGAGGCTGAGAAGACGGCTCAGTGGCTAAAGGCACTTGCTTTCAAAGCCTGCCAGTGCAAGTTCAGTTTCCAGGTCACTCATGTAAACTGTATGCAAAAAGTGGTCAAACATCTAAAATTCATTCTGCAGCAGTAGCAAGAGGTCCTGATGCAAGTGAGCACATACTCATATACACATGTGCAAATAAATAAAAATTAAAAATAGTGCTGGAGAGATGGCTCAATGGGTAAGGTGCTTGCTTGCAAAGTTCAAGCCAGGCTTAATTCCCCAGTACCCATGAAGGACCAGATGCACAAGGTGGTGGTGCATGTGCCTAGATTTCATTTGCAGTGGCTAGAGGCCCTGGCATGCCCGTTCTCATTTTCTCTCAAATAAATAAATAAATAAATAAATAAATAAATAAATAAATAAATAAATAAAATGAAATCCATTGCTTTAAAAAAATTTCTAAGGGCTAGGGAGATTGCTTAGTAGTTAAGGCACTTTCCTGCAAAGCCAAAGGACCCAGGTTTGATTCTCCAGGACCCACATAAGCTAGATACACAAGGTGATACATACATCTGGAGTTTGTTTGCAGTGGCTGGAGGCCCTGGTGTGTCCATTCTCTCTCTCTCTCAAATAAATAAATAAATGAACAGGAGAAGGCATATTTAATTAAAAAAATAATAAAATACTTCAAGTGAACCTAACCAAGGAAGTGAAAGACTTCTATAATGAAAACTTTAAGACAGTGAAGAAAGAAATTGAGGAAGACACGAGAAGATGGAAAGACCTTCCATGATTATGTATTAAAATAATTAATATTGTGAAAATGAGAATCCTACCATAAACAATCTACAGATTCAGGACAATTTCAACTAAAATTCTAGTACCATTATTCACATAAATAGAAAAAACAGTCCAAATATTTATGTGAAAGGACAAAAGACCCAGGATAACCAAAAACAATCCTGAGCAAAAAGAATACTGCTGAGAAGGCCGGGCGTGGTGGCACACGCCTTTAATCCCAGCACTTGGGAGGCAGAGGTAGGAGGAACACCATGAGTTCAAGGCCACCCTGAGAATACAGAGTGAATTCTAGGTCAGCCTGAGCTAGAATGAGACCCTACCCCGAAAAACAAAACAAACAAACAAACAAAAAAAGAATACTGCTGAGGTATCACTATACCTGATTTCAAGTTATTCTACATGACCACAGTCACAAGAACATCATGGTACTGGCACAAAAACAGACATGTAGATCAATGGAACAGAATAGAAGATCCAGATATAAATCCATGTAGCTACAGTTACCTGTTTTTTTTTTTTTTTAATTAAAAACAAAACGGTCAAAAGCCGGGCGTGGTGGTGTACACCTTTAATCCCAGCACTCAGGAGGCAGAGGTAGGAGGATTGCCATGAGTTCAAGGCCACCCTGAGACTACATAGTAAATTCCAGGTCAGCCTGGGCCAGACTGAGACCCTACCTTGAAAAACCAAAATAAAATAAAAATGTATAAATAAATAACATCAAAAATATGCATCAGAGAAAAGGCACCATCTTCAACAAATGATACCAGAAAAACATGGATATCTACATGTAGTAGAATATAGCTAAATAAAGTCAGACATCTGTAACCATTGACAAAGTCTCTGGGTTTCCAATTCCTCCCCCCAGCTGGGCTGCTTACAGTCTGGGGAACAATCCATCCCACACCCACAGCTCTCCTTGGCAGCTGTTCCGTAGTCCTGGCTGGGATCTCCACTGCAACCTACATTTCATGCTCATGGCTTCATTGGGATCTCTAACAACCCTACCTCACATCATACAGTGGCCATTTCCAAAAAACAAACTACATTGCAAATATACCTGTTCTTTCCCGCATTTGTTATACTCCCATAGTACCCGTTGGGCTACCAATTTTTGTTAATTCCAGGGGGATTAAATGCAACTTTGAAGAGCAGGACAGTCCTTCAATATTTCATTTCTTTACTTTTTAATCTTTTTATTTTTATTTATTTATTTGAGAGTGAGAGAAGGAGATGGAAAGAGGCAGATAGAGAACAGCCATGTCAGGGCCTCCCGTCACCAGAAATGAACTCCAGATGTATGTACTCCTTGTGTTTATGTGGGTTCTGGGGAGTTGAACCTGGGTCCTTTGACTTTGCAGGAAAATCCCTTAACTGTTAAGCAATCTCTCCAGCCCTAGGCCCCTATTTTCTTTTCTTTCTTTCTTCTTCTTCTTCTTCTTCTTCTTCTTCTTCTTCTTCTTCTTCTTCTTCTTCTTCTTTTTTTTTAAATAAATAGGTCTGACTTTATTTTATTTATTTTTGTTTTTTTTTTTAATTGACCACTTCCATAATTATACATAATAAACCATGGTAATTCCCCTGACTTTCCTCTTTGCAACTCCACTCTCCATTATATCCCTTCCCTCTCTTAATCAGTCTCTCTTTTATTTTGATGTCATCATCTTTTCCTCCTATTATGATGGTCTTGTGTAGGTAGTGTCAGGCCCTGGGAGGTCATGGATATCCAGGCCATTTTGTGTCTGCAGGAGTGCATTTAAGGAGTTCTACTCTTCCTTTGGCCCTTACATTCTTTCTGCCATCTCTTCTGCAATAGACCCTGAGCCTTGGAAGGTGTGTTTGAGATGTTTCCGTGCTGAGCACTCCTTTGTCACTTCTTCTGAGCACTATGGTGCCTTCTGAGTCATCCCAAGGTCACCACCATCTGAAAAGAGAAGCTTCTTTAACCAAAAGTGAGAGTAGCATTAATATATGTGTATGAAAATTAAGTGCTTACTGGGCAGTTTGGTGAGCATAGTATATACGTTTAGCCAGATACCAGCAGACATTACACCCCTAGCGCTCATGATTTCCTCTGTTGTAGGTTTTCAGTATCAGGCATATATTCCCTCCTGTGGAGTGGGCCTCCAGTCCAATTAGAGAGTGGTTGGTTTCCCCCATAACAGACATGTCACTATTGTACCCGTTGGCTCATTTGGCCTGTCTGGCCAAATTTAAGGCTCACAATGTCCACTGTTGTTTATCTCCACTGATGAGTTCTTTCTCTCCCATGGTAGGCCGCTATTTTCAAAAGAGTCACCATTCTTTCTGCTGTCCCAATGTAGAACAGCTGGTCCAACCTCAATTGTGATAATCTCTCAAACAATTGCAGCTGAAGCAGGCTGATATCTTTTGCTCAACTTTCACTTTTTTTTTTTTTTTTTTTGAGGTAGGGTTTCACTCTACCCCAGGCTAACCTGGAATTAACTATGTAGTCTCAGGGTGGCCTTGAAATCACAGTGATCCTCCTACCTCTGCTGGGATTAAAGGTGTGTGCCACCAACTTTCATTTCTTTCTGTGCCATATTCATCTTCTCATACCAGTCCATTTCTTCTAAACTCAACCCTGTTCAAATTCTCATGACACAGGCAGAATGCAGTAAGCCTCTCACACAACTGCTTTCTGTCCAGTCTGGACAAAGCTCTTTCTTTCTCTCATAAGCCAAGCCTCACAGTTCTTTCTCTATTTAGGTCTCTCAAACTCTGACCATAATGGTCCATAAAACTGTACTTATAGCACTCCATGGTGTCGCTTAGGTTTCAAATCTTTCCACATTCCTCCTGCAAATTTGTTCCAAAAGGCCAAACCACTCCTCTGGTATCATTTTTTTTTTTAGGCAAGTCCAACAGACTGGCCTTTAAAACATTTATTTATTTTATTTTACTTTAGAGAGCATGTGTGTGCGAGAGAGAGAGAGAGAGAGAGAGAATTGGCATGCCAGGGCCTCTAGCCACTGTAGCCGAACTCCAGACATATGTGCCCCCCTGTGCACATGTGCAACCTTGTGTGCTTGCATCACCTTGTGTGTCTGGCTTTCGTGGGATCTGAAGAGTCTAACATGAGTCCTTAGACTTCGCAGGCAAGTGCCTTAAACACTAAGCCATTTCTTCAGCCCAGGTACCAATTTTTTTTTTTTTTTTTTTTTTTTTTTTTGTAGTTATCTACTGGTTGCTGGGATAAAGCATCTGACCAAAAGCAGCTGATGTGAGAAAAGTTTTTTGTTTTTGACTACTATTTTGAGGAGAAGTTCCATGATGACAGGGAATGCATGACACGAGCAGAGGCCGGACATGGCCTCTGCCACAGCAAGTGGAAAACAGCATCAGGAGAGTGAGCTGAATTCTAGAAGAGAAAAGCTGGCTATAACACTCCTAAGCCCACCCCCACACAATACACCTCCTTTAGCAAGACTCCACCTCCTAAATTACCATCTGTTGGGAACCAAACATTCAAAACACATGAGTTTATGAGGGACATCTGATCCAAACCACCACATTCTTCTTTCTTACTATTCACAAAAATCAATTCCAAATGGATTAAGGACCTCAATGTGAGCCCTGAAAGTCTGAAACTGCTACACTGGCAAGGGGAAGCTGGCTATAACACCCATAAGCCCACCCCCACCAATACATTGCCTCTAGGAGGATCCAATTCCCAAATTGCCACCAGCTGGGGACCTAACATTCAAAACACATAAGTTTATGGGGGACACCTGAATGAAACCACTACATTCTGCTCCTGACCCCCATAAACTGATAACCATTCATGATGTAAAATGCAATGTATTCAGCCCCATTAATTCAGCCCCAATAATATTTAAATATTCCCACAGTCCAAGGTCTTTTAACTGAGTCAAAAAAACCAAAATTCAAAAAAACCAAAATACAAAACCCTAATGGCACAGAACAAACATGCACACTGCAAAAGATGGCATTGGACATAGCAAAGAAATATTCACTCAGTACAAGATTTAAAACAAATAGGACAAACATCAAACTCTAGCTCCAAGTCTAACAGATTGAACCAGTGACAAGTCTCCACGACTGATAATTCTAATGAGTAATGAGTCTCTGAAATTCCAATTCCGCCCCTCCAGCTAGGCTACTCACAGTCCCAGAAAACTTCATCTGGTGCCTGCAGCTCTCCTTGGTAGTCATCCCATAGCCCTGGCATCTCCAATGGGTCTCTTGTGCAACCCATGGTTCATCACATGACTCCATCAGACCTCTGCACAGTCAATCCAGCAAGCCTGCTTCACACTGCCCATGGCCATTTCCAAAAAAACAAAACCATGTTGCAAATTCAATGACTCCCTCTTTCCTGCATTTGTTATATTCCATAATATCAGGTGAGCTACCAACTCTAGCCCAGGCTGACCTGGAATTCACTATGTAGTCTCAGAGTGGTCTCAAACTCACAGCGATCCTCCTACCTCTGCCTCCAAAATGCTGGGATTAAAGGTGTGCACCACCACACCCGGCCCACAAACCTTATCTTTGTTGTTCAAAATTGTTTTGGCTATTCGAGACATTTTTGTGCTTCCAAATGAATTTTAGGATTGTTTTATTCTATTTCCATAAAGAATGCCATTGGAATTTTGATGGGGATTACATTAAATGTGTAGGTCGCTTTTGTTAAGATTGACATTTTCACAATATTCATTCTTCCAATCCAAGAACATGGGACGTCTTTCCATCTCCTAGTGTTTTCTGCAATTTCTGTCTTGAGTGTTTCATAGTTTTCATTGTAGAGATCCTTCACTTCCTAGGTTAGGTTTGTTCCAAAGTACTTTATCTTTTTGGGAGGCAATTATGAATGGAAGTAATTTCCTCATTTCATCCTCAGCATGTTTGCTGTTAGTACATAGGAAGGCTACTGATTTCTGTGTGTTTATTTTGTATCCTGCTTTGTTGCTAAAAGTGTTTATTAACTCTAACACTTTGCTGACAGAGTCTTTAGGATCCTATATGTGTAGAATCATATCATCTGCAAATACTGATAATTTCATCTCTTCCTTTTCAATTTATATCATTGACCCATTCATCATTTAGTAGTGTATTGTTTAGTTTCCATGATTCTGTGTATGCTCTATAGCTTTTCTTGCTATGAATTTGTAGTTTGATCCCATTGATCAGATAGAGTGCAAGGAATTATTTCAATTTTCCTGTATTTTCTCTGTGTCCTATTATATGGTCTATTTTAAAGAATGTTCCATGTGCTGCTGAAAAGAATGTGTACTCTGCAGCATTTGGGTGAAATGTTCTGTAGCTATCTGTTAGGTCCATTTGTTCTATGACCTCATTTCATCTAGATGCATCTTTGTTTATTTTTTGTTGGGATGACCCGTCAATTGATGAGAGTGGGGTGTTGAAGTCACCCACTACAACTGTGTTTGGTGTTATCTGTGGCCTTAGCTCTTAATAGTGTTTGTTTGATGAAACTGGGATCCCCCATGTTAGATGCATATATGTTTAGGATTGTAATGTCCTCCTGCTGGAGTTTTCCTTTAATCAATATAAAGTGACCTTCCTTATATTTCCTAACTAATGTTGGTCTGAAGTCTACCCTGTCAGATATTAGGATAGCTACCCTTGCTTGTTTTCTAGGCCCATTTGCTTGAAACACCATTTTCCAACCTTTCACTCTAAGATAGAGCCCATCTTTTGTGGAAAGGTGAGTTTCTCGGAGGCAACAAATTGAAGGATTCTGCTTTTTTTTTTTTTTTTTGGTTTTTCGAGGTAGGGTCTCACTCCGGCCCAGGCTGACCTGGAATTAACTATGTAGTCTCAGGGTGGCCTTGAACTCATGGCGATTCTCCTTCCTCTGCCTCCCGAGTGCTGGGATTAAAGGCATGCGCCACCACACCTGGCCAAGGATTCTGCTTTTTAACTCAGCCTGCAAACCTGAATCTTTTGGTTGGGGCATTAAGGCCATTGATATTAAGAGTTATTATTGAGGCTGGAGAGATGGCTTAGCGGTTAAGGCGCCTGCCTCCTAAGCCTAAGAACGCTGGTTCCAATCTCCAGGGTTCCAATCTCCAGGTCCCACTAAACTTAGCCAGATGCAGTGACACAAGGGCACAATGCCACACTTGCCCACAAGGGGGCTCACGCATCTGGATTTCGTTCACAGCAGCTGAGAGACTGCTGGCGCACCCATCTCTATCTGTCTCCCTCTTCCTCTCTGTCTGTCTCTCTCTGTGTCTCTCTCCAAAATTAAATAAATAAATAAAAGAGTTATTATTGAAAGGTGTGTATTTATTTTTGCCAGTTTTCTTGTTTTGTAGTTCTTTTGGTTTTCCCTTTGCTCTCTTGTATTAACTAGTGTTTGGGTGTGGTTCCCAGGTTACTTATGTGTGTGCTTTTCTGTCTCTTCAGGATGGAGGATCCTTTCAAGTATTATCGGTAGAGCTGGTTTGGTCTTCATACAGTCCTTTAGCCTGTTTTTGTTGTGAAATGTCCTTATTTCGCTGTCTATTTGAATGGATAGCTTTGCAGGATAAAGTAATCTTGGTTGACAGTTGTTATCTTTCAGAACTTGGAATATATCATTCCAAGCCTTTCTGGCTTTTAAAGCTTGTATTGAGTTTATTCCAAGGTACTTTTTTTTTGATGCAATTGTGAATGGGAGACATTCTCTGATTTCATCCTCTGTGTGTTTGTTGTTAGCATATAGGAAGGCTACTTTGTGTTTATTTTGTATCCTACTACATGGCTTTAAGTATTTAGCAGTTTTACCAGTTTGCTGGTAGAATCTTTAGGGTCTTTTATGTATAGAATCACATCATCTGCAAATAATGATAACTTGATTTATTCCTTTCCAATTCATATTCCTTTTATGTGTTTTTCTTGTTTTATTGCCATGGCTAAGACTTCTAGTACTATATTAAATAAAATTGGGGGCAGTGGACACTCTTGTCTTGTTCCTGATTTTAGTGGAAAAACTTCAAGTTTTTCCCCATTTAATTATGTTCAAATATGTCTCTGTAGGACTTTTATCATGAAGGGATGTTAGATTTTGTCCAATTCTTTTTCTCCATTTAATGAGATGATCATGTGATTTCTGTCCTTCAGTCCATTAATATAATATATTACATTTATCAATTTGTGTATGTTGAACCATCCCTGCATCTCTGGATAAAGCCTATTTGGTCAGGGTGAATGATCTTTCTGATATATTCTTGTGTTCTGTTTGCCAATATTTTGTTGAGAATTTTTGCATCTATGTTTATGAGGGAGATTGGTCTGTAATTTTCTTTTTTTGTTCTATCTTTGTCTGGTTTTGGTATCAGGGTGATGTTGGCTTTGTAAAAGGAGTTTGGTAGGATTCCTTCCTTTTCTATTTATATAGAAAAGTTTGCGAAGCATTGGTGTTAGTTCTTCCATGAAGGTCTGGTAAAATTCACTTGTGAATCCACCTGGGCCTGGACTTTTTTAGTAGGGAAATTTTGTATAACTGCTTGGATCTCCATACTTGTTATAGGTCTATTTAAGTGGTTAATCTCATCTTGATTTAATTTTGGTAGGTCATATAAATCAAGGAAATCATCCATTTCTTTTCAGATTTTCAAATTTAGTGGAGTATATGTTCTTATAGTATGTCCCTATGATATTTTGCATTTCTCTGGTATCTGTTGTGATGGTGCCTTTTTCTTCTCTAATTTTGTTAATTTGTGTCTCTTCTCCCTTTCTTTTGGTCAGATTTGCTAAGTGTTTATCAATCTTGTTTATCCTTTTAAAGAACCAACTCTGTTTCATTGATTCTTTGGATTTTTTTGTTTCTATTTCATTAATTTTTGCCCTAATGTTTATTATTTGTTCCCATCTACTGATTTCAGTTTGCCTTGTTCTTCTCTTTCCAAGGCGGAGCATTAAATTGTTTACTTGCGACCTTTCTAATTTCTTACTATAGGCACTTAAAGCTATAAATTTCCCAGTTAGGACTGCCTTCATTGTGTCCCAAAGGTTTTGGTATGTTGTGTTCTCATTATTATTTTATTCTGTGATTTTTTAAATTTCCTTCTTGTTTTCTTCCTTGACCCATTGTGATCAGCTAGAGTGCATGGAATTACTTCAATTTTCCTGTATTTAAGATTTGCTTTGTGTCTTAATATATGGTCTATTTTAGAAAATGTCCCATGTGCTGCTGAAAAGAATGTGTACTCTGAAGCATTTGGATAAAATATCATGTGTATATCTGTTAGGTCTATTTGTTCTATGAACTCATTTAATCCAGATGCATCTATTTTTATTTTTTGCTGGGATAAAATGTCAATTGATGAGAGTATAGTGTTGAAGACATCCAGTACAATTGTGTCTGGAGTTATCTGTGACCTTAGTTTATTAATAGCGTTTGTTTGATGAAATTGTGAGCCCCAATTTAATTAATGCTTAGGTTTTCTAATTATCTTCAGTATTATTAGATACATGAATTAATTTGATGTTATATATCTTCAGGGTAGGAGCTTAAGGTGCTAGGTGTAGCTCTTAAGACTCTCAGAGTAACCACAAAAGTGACCCTAGGTGTTGGGTTTGCCTGCTATGGGAGTATTCAAGTAGGCTGAGTGGAACAAAATACAGATAAATTCTAAAATTTAACTAATAATCTACACACTCAATGAAAAACAGCACAGAGTATTTATGCAAGAGTAGGTATTATGACAGAGAGATCCTCTAACAAAGTCACAATCCCTAAGGATGTGTGTTGCCCTACACCCTTAATCCTGTCAGCTGGGAGGCTGAGACTTTCTGGTCTGTAGAGGGTTCCATGGTCAGCTTGTGACCAAGTGAGACTCTTTCCCAACGAACCTCGGAAGAGGAGACAAAGGCACTATAAATCAGGAAGCAACAAATGACAATCCCCAAAAATAGCTTATTTAAGAATGTGCATGAGAGACATCTGGAAGTTGGTGTTGAGAAGCTGAAATATTTTTGTGGTGGATTGTGTGTTGTTTTTCTTATTTTTTTAAAGAATATTTAATTTTGTTTATTTATTAGAGACAGAGAGAGGGAGAGAATGAGAGAGAAAACGGGCACACCAAGGCCTCTAGCCACTCCAGATGAACTCCAGATGAGTGCACCACCTTGGGCATCTGGCTTACATGGGACCTGGAGAATCAAACCTGGGTCCTTAGGCTTCACAGGCAAGCACCTTAACCACTAAGCCATCTCTCCAGCCCTCTTATTTTATCTAGTATTTTCATAATATTATTTGTGTAGTGAATACAATCAAGTCAAAGATGTAGTTAAAAGGCCTTTTTATGGCATTGGGAAGATAGCTCAGTCAGCAAAGTGCTTGCCACACAAGCATGAGGACCTGAGCTGGGATCCTCAGTACCCACATAGAGCCCGAGCATGGTTGCATGCTCTAGGAATAACTGTACTAGGGAGGCAGAGATGCGCAGATCCCTGGGGTCATTGGCTAAGTAGTCTAGCCAAATTGGTGAGCTCCAGGTTTATTGAGAGACCTTGTCTCAAAAACAAGGTAAAGAGCCGGGTGTGGTGGCGCACGTCTTTAATCCCAGCACTCGGGAGGCAGAGGTAGGAGGATCGCCGTGAGTTCAAGG
>PVKW010045007.1:0-16170 GCA_004027895.1 Orientallactaga bullata
GGAGGGAGGGAGGAAGGAAGGAAGGAAGGAAAAGGAGAGAAGGAAGGGAGGGAAAGGAGGGAGGGAGGGAAGGAAGGAAGGAGGGAGGGAAGAAAGGAAAGAAGGAAGGAAGGAAGGACCTTTGACCTTGGCTTATCCCAAGAGAAGGTCCCAGCTGGGGACTGGCTGGAGCTCAGCTGGTAGAGTGCCTGCCTAGCATGCATGAGGGCCTGGGTTCCATCTTCAGCACTGTATAAACCAGGAATCATAGCACACTCTGTAATCCCAGCACTGGCGAAGTAGAGGCAGGAGGATCAGACGTTCAGTCATCCTCAGTTACATAAGCTGTAGGCTAGCCTGGGCTATATGAGACTCTGCCTCAAAAAAAAAAAAAAAAAAAAAAGCCGGGCGTGGTGGCGCACGCCTTTAATCCCAGCACTCGGGAGGCAGAGGTAGGAGGATCGCCGAGAGTTCGAGGCCACCCTGAGACTACATAGTGAATTCCAGGTCAGCCTGGACCAGAGTGAGACCCTACCTCGCAAAACCAAAAAAAAAAAAAAAAAAAACAAGATCAGCTCTTACTTGGTCCTTGGTTACGCTGTCCTCAGTTGAGGGCAGCAGAGATGGCGCAGCTAAGGTTAGGATGGGCTGCTCTCAAAGGCTGCTTTGTTCTGTTCATGAAAAGCTCTGCTCAGCCCAAGAGGCTCCAAGCAATCCCTCCCAGGTCCCCAGGGCGTTCTCTGTGAGCGGATCTCTGATCTCCCGATTTCACCCACCTGGGCTGGCCTGAGGTGCCGCTCAGTGATGGTGACGCGCTGGCTTAGCTCCCGTTTCCACTCCCAGCACGTCTACATACATAAGAGAACACTGGACAGGAGGCTCCCCCAGCCGCTGCTCCACCACAGCTGAGGGTCGGGGAAGCAGCAGGACCACTCTCCTCTGCCAGGCTGCCTATGAGGGTGGTCTGCTCTGAGGACCCCTCTACCTGTCCAGGCCCAGAGAGTAGCTGCTGGTCCCCCTGCCATGCAGGCCCTACAGACTGGGTACCCAGAACCTGGGCACCTGCGGCTGGCCTATGTCACAGAGTTCGAGTACAAGTAAGCCCATCTCCCACATCATCTACAGTGGCCATCAGTGCCCTATGCCACACCCAACATTAGCAGGACCCCTGGTCCTCTCTGTGGATGCTGGCCAATCCCCATCTCACATCAGGAATCTGAGTAGCTCCACAAAGCAGGCTGTCCCTTGAAGGAACCACTAAGACAAGCCTTCCTTCTTTCTGGTTCCTTAAGGACCCCTAACACATACTCAGAGGCAACCGACCGCCCAGTGCCAATGGCACTTATGAAGTGGTGATCTTTAATTTCACCATGAACCCAGGATTCCATGAGCCTAGAGCATGGGTCACCTCCCCAGGATTCCCCACCACACTGACGCCCCCCCCCCAACCCATAGCTCAGAGGCAGTATTAACCCACAATCACCAATGGTCACAGGCAGCAGGGCACATGCTGGGGAAGCACTGGGGAGGTTTGGCCTGGGAGAGACTGTAGTGGCTGAGGAAGGGGAGACTCCTTGCTTTTTCTTGAATTCAGCCCAGATCTGAACCGGCTCCAAGGGGGCTGCTGGAGTGCATGGCCACATGTGCACAAGCACGCACGCGCACACACGCACTCACACACGCATGCACAGGAGGGCGCACGCGTGAGCATGCTGCCTCTCAGTGCCGGATCCACCACCTCTATAATCAGCTGCCCGGCGAGGCCCAGAAATGCTATTTTCAGGGAGGAGACCGAGGCGGCCTTCAACACAGGCTTCCGCTGGCAGGGCAAAGCAAACCACACTGGTGCCGGTGGACAAACAAGGCAGGCTGCCCCAGCCCGGGTGGGTGCAGAGCGGGGTCCCCACCCACTGCCCTGGGTCTGAGCAGTCACAATGGTGGCTGGTGCAAAAGTGACACACTGGACCGTGGAAAGGAGGTCTCGTGGAGAGAGGAGAGCCTGGTTTAAAAAAAAGCCAGCCTTGGCAGGGTTTAGTATGGGGAGCTACATTCCATCTCCGGAACTTAGAACAGTCGGAAGGAGAAGAAATATTTCTATAAAAATGAGGACACGTGACCTTATGTGCTCACTTGACAAAGCATCAATTAAGCTCTGAATGAGCCAGGGCTGGGGTCAGGGGGACTTGGGGCGAGGAGGGCCTTGGCCTACCTGTGATGCGGTCCCTCTCCATTCCTACGGACACACTGAGCAGCCGGTCCCGGCGTCCCCTAGGTAGAGGCGGGAGTCCTCCCCTTTCTCACCCTCGTCGCCCTCCCTCTCTCTGCTGCCTCCTCCTCTTCCAAAAACACTCTCTGTCTGGTCTAATTTCTTCAATATGTTGCAATCACGAAATACATCCAAATTACCACACTTTCATGTGCTGGTCATATGTCTGTGCTCCGCACTGACGTAGCATTGTCTCTTCCACACGGGAGGGAATGGGGAGCGAAAAGAGATTCAATTGAAAACCAAAATCAGTCAGAGAAGGGGCCAGGATGCGTCTCCAAGGGGTCCAGCAGCGTCCCTGGGTCTTCCCCGCGCGAGGCGCTGACCACGGCCGCCCGGCCTGGCCTGCGGTGCGGTGCGGTGCGGCGCGGTGGCCCCGGCGGTGCCGCGTGCAGCTTCCGGCCGGCAGCGGCGCCTCCTCTCTCGGCCGCCTCCAGCCCCCACCGCCCGAGTCTGGCTGCTCCCTTTTAATATCCACTTGGAGATGCTTAACTTAGGCTCTTGGAAACCAACTCGCAGAGTCAAATTCCTGGACACTTCCAAAGTCTTTCATTTTCCTCCCTTCAAGCGACGGTGCGATTTCCTCGGGTTTTAACGTCTCAAAAGCTTAGATCCTGTGTGCCTGCCTCGGCCCCCCGTCCTCTGCTGGTCCAGCCCTCACCCCACACCCGACTTGGCTGGGCAGGAGGATGGTCAGCCACCTCGAAGACAGGAGGACTGAGAGAAGGTTCCAGATACCTGGCCAGGACAAACCCTGAACGCAATCACCTCTGTCCTGCTAATGTGACTCGTCAGAGGGAGCAGCCATCCCCACCCCAGGCTCCCAGGAGGGTGAGCTGGCTGGAGGCTTCCTGGAAGATTCCCACCCCACACACATGAGTCAGTAAGTCTCAGTGGTCCCCGGGGAGGGAGCACGTCCTCTGGCTGTGATTTCTCCAGACTCAGCGGCTCTCTGGGAATGTGGCTGGGGGGGAGGGGGTGGTGGCTCAGCTCTGTTTCCTGCTGGCCACCTGGAGTCCAGGGGCTGCTCACCTAGCAAGGAAGGCCAGGAGAGGGGAGGGTGACTTCGGTGGTGAGAGTCCAGGCTAGGCCCATGGGCTCAGCAGTACCCGTAGGAGGACTGCAGGCGGGTCCCCAGGGTATGCGGCATCCCGGCTCCAGTCATTCAAACTTGAAATGAGGGGCTTTTTTCTCCATTGCTATTTAAAGAAAACGTGTATTTATGCTAGGCTCTTTCTCTGAAAACTCCAGGATTTATAGTGTGGGGGTTTTCATTGTTTTTTTGTTTTTGTTTTGTTTTGTTTTTATCCCAAGCTGACCTGGAACTCACTCTGTAGTCCCAGATAGGGTCATGATAACAGTGCAGCCCTGGCTGTTCTGGAATGTACTTCCTTGACCCAGGCTGGCCTTGAACTTGCAGTGATCTTCCTGCCCTCCTTGTCCAGTGCAGGGCTCACAAGCATGGACCATCATGCCCGGCTCAAACTTACGGTGTCTCTTTAATAATGCAGGACACGTGGCCTGCTGGGGGAAACCTTCCTACCTGCCCACTCAATGCTAACCTGAAGATCACAGCCCTCTTTAGACAAAGTGCTCATTGTCCACCCTGTTTGGGCCCCACAAGCCACACTGTCACTATTTGCTGGCCCCTTGGAGGCCTCTGAGTTTATAATCTCTGCCCCACGGGGCTATGGGGCTACATGAGTTATGTGCATTAACGAAAGGATTCCAGACAGACTTCAGCTAGATAACAGAGCCACGGAGCCTTAGAGGCGTCTCAGGCCCATCCCCTCACTGCCTGGAACTAGACCCCATAATGTGTCGTCCCCCCCCCCCATCAACAAGGCATTTTCATGTTGGAGTGTGTTTTCTGGGAAATCTCAAATGAGTGGGGAGCAGAGAGTCCCAGAGGACAGCCTGGACTGTGAGAAAAGGTGAGGACAGTACCTTAGCTGAGGGAGACCTGGAGTCCCCCAGTTCTGTAGTATACGGAAGAACTCACACCCCAATCCCTGGGACCCATGACTGGGGCTTTATTTGGAACAGGGACTTTACAAACACAATTGAGGACCTCCAGATGAAAACATTGTCCCGGTTGATCCAGGGTGCCCTGGAGAGGCAATGACATGTACTCCCATAACAGGGAGATTTGAGTCTGGGGCTGTGGCTCTGTTGGTGGAGTGCTTGCCTGGCATTCACAGGCTCTGGGTTTGATCACTACCACCACATGAACTGGGTGTGGTGGCATATGCTTGTAATCCCAACACTCAGGAAACACAGGCAGGAGGATCAGAAATTCAAGATCATACTTGGCTACCTAACTTGGCCTGAATGGGCTGCATGAGAAAGAACCAGGTGTGGTGGCACACACCTTCAGTCCCAGTACTTGGGAGGCAGAGGCAGAAGGATCACTGTGAGTTTGAGGTTAGCCTGAGACTCCAGAGTGAGTTCCAGATCAGCCTGGGCTAGAGTGAGACACTGCCTCAAAAAAAAAAAAAAAAATGAAGAAGAAAAAAGAAAGAAGAAGAAAGATTTTAGTACACAGGAAAGACAAGCAAAGAGAACTGAAGATGTTGCCTAGAAGGTTGGAGGGATGTGGCCACAAGCCAAGGAACACCTGCAGCCACCAACAGCTGGCAGGTAGGCAAGGGGCTCCCGATCAGCCTCTGAGTGTGCATAGTCCCTGACCACATTTCTGAATGCACATAGCCCCTGACCACACCTCCATTTCAGACCAGTGATGCTGACTTACGCCCTCCAGGACTGTAAGAGAATAAATTTGTGTGGCAAGTTCTTCTGGCAGCCTGGAACAAAGGTAGGTGCCCCAGACAGACCCAAGCACCATTGTTCAATGCCTCAGTTTGCTGAACAGAAACACCATCTTCTTCTGAAACACAACGCCAGACCAACCTTGCTCCACCTTGACTTGAATGCTGAGACTCGCAGGAGGAGGGGGGCGTTCTTTTTTCAAGACAGGGTCTCCGATAGCCCAGGCTAGCCTTGAACTAACTATGCAGCCAAAATGACCTTGAACTCCTGCTCTGCTTCTCCTGCCTCTCCACTCCCCAAGTGCTGGGACTATACCGCCATTTTTACTGATGTAGAAAAAACATTGCTTAGATTTTCTGTTTATAATTATACATCTGTTGATTCTATTAAGTTGCTTTTTTTTTTTTTTTCCTGAGGCAGGTTCTCATTCTATCCCAAGATGACCTGGAACTCATTCTGTTTAGCCCCAGGCTGGCCTTGAACTCATGGCAACCTCTGCCTCCTGAGTGCTGGATTTGATGCCATAGTCTCTACTGTTGCTCAGCACCACTGGAACCCTTCGCTTTTCATGATCCAATTTGGCTCAAGGTCTGTTTCCTCACCATGCCTAAAAAAAAACAAAACCCAAGCATTCTGGCTCAAGTGCCGGATAATTTGAAACCAACATCTCAGGCCTCGGATAAGGCCTAGCCTTAGTCACGAAACTGAGGCGGCTGGAGGAAGGGTGAGAGGCGGAGCAAACTCAAATGCAAAGGTGGTGGGGGATGCCCACTGCTCACAGTGTATGCAGGCCTGGGGATGACCTGCCAGACCACCTGTCCTTCCCCTTCCAGAGGAACACAGAAGGCTCTGGGGGATCTTTCACCCCAGATGGACACTAACACCTAGAGTACTGAAGGAACCTTAGCGGGCCTGGCTTTGCTAGCCTTTCTGACCTGGGTTGAGGCCTGCGGTCCTAGATGCCCAGTGCCTCAGCTCTGGGAGCTCTGGCTGCGCCAGCCCACAGCCCCAGCTTTTACCTCACCCCTGGCCTGCCCATAGGCAGGGCAGCATTATCTCAAGCCCCCTCACCCTGTACTGGCCCTTGCCCTTGATCCAAACACCCAGGCTCACAGCCTCTCTGAGCTATAGAGGGGATCCATCTGGAGAGGCAACAGGAGCGCTGGGCAGGGCAGAGAGGAAGAGTGAGGGCCGCTTTCTCTCTTAGACCCTGGCATGCTGAGGAAGTTAGAACCCACAGGTGGGAACAAGGGCCATTCTTCCTGTGGTGCCTTGGCTCAGCTCAGGACATACTGTGGAGAAGCTGAGCTGCCCTCCTTCACTCTTCAGCTGGGCCTGACACTGCTTTGTCAAGGCTCAGCCATGCCTCTTCTGTCAGGAAGCCTTTCAGAGCTGATCCCTTCCTTCCTAGCGCATTTCAGAGTGCGGCCTGGCCCTGCAGCCCACGCTGCCCATGGAACCTTCTTAGGTGGGATTTTCTTCCTCAGCAGAAATTCAGGCCCCAAATGAAAGCATCTAATATATATATATAATTTATTTATTTATTTATTTGAGAGAGACTGAGAGAGAAGGAGGCAGAGAAAGGGAGAGAGAGAGAGAGGGAGAGAGAGAGAGAGAGAGAGAATGGGCATGCCAGGCCCTCCAGCCACTGCAAACAAACTCTATACTCATGTGCCACCTTGTGCATCGCATCTGCCTTATGTGGGTCCTGGGGGATCGAACCTGGGTCCTTTGGCCTTGCAGGCGAGTGCCTTAGCCAGTAAGCCATCTCTCCAGCCCGAAAGCATCTATTCTTTTAAATATTTTTATTTACTTGTAAGCAAAGAGAGAGAATGGGCACCAGGGTCTCCAGCCACTCCAGATGCATGTGCCACTTTGTGCATCTGGCTTTACGTGGGTACTGGGGAATCGAACCCAGGCGGTTAGGCTTTGCAGACAAGTGCCTTCACCACTGAGCCATCTCTCTAGCCTAAAAGTATCCACTCTTACAGAGCATGGGTAAGCGGCTTCATACAGCACCAAGAACTGGGAGCACAGACCACTAGGAATTTCTCAAATGTACCCTGCAGCACGTTTGATACAGCTGCCACCTCAGACCCTGGCACCCTGGTCTTCTTCAGGGTAACCCATCTTGTATACCCCAGCCTGGCTGCACAGGCATCAAAAGTGCCAGGTGTGGCGAGTGGCCTGAGCTGCCAGCAGTGAAGAGAGGCCCCAGGGAGAGCAGCGACACAAGGGCTCCTCTATGAGCTCCAGCCCAGGCAACAGGTCCCTGGTACAAGAGGACTGTGTGCTCGCTGAGAAAGGTGCTGTGACGTGGGGGTGGGGGACAGCTCGACAAGAGGACCCTACTGCTCTGCGCTGATTTTCTGCCACCTGCCATGTCCCCTCCCTTAATGCAAATTCCTGTGAGTCTCCACAACCAATGACACATTAGATGTGGTGTCATTCTCAACTTGAAAAATGACTTTGGAGCCAGGTGGTGGCACACGCTTTTAATCCCAGCACTCGGGAGGCAGAGAGAGGTACGAGGATCGCTGTGAGTTCAAGGCCACCCTGAGACTACATTATGAATTCCAGGTCAGCCTGGACCAGAGTGAAACCCTACCTCAAAAAAACAAACAAACAAACAAATGACTTTGGGAAGAGACGCTCAGTGGTTAAAGGCATTTGCTTGTGAAGTCTTCCATTTTCTGGGGTTGGGGAGATCGCCACTTATTGTGCAAGTTCCTGAGTTCCAATCCCAATGTAAAATGCAGACACCATAGTGGATATCTAATATCCCAGTCAGGGCTGGACAGATGGCTTAGTGGTTAAGGTGCTTGCCTGCAAAGCCTAAGGACCCAGGTTCAACTCCCCAGAAACTTGCAGGCCAGCCAGCCTGGCAAACACAGAGGTACACAACAGTAAGAGTCAAGGACTGACCCCAAGGTTGTTCTCTGACCTCCACATATGTCCACATTTACAAATAGGACACAGACACATACCAAAAGAAAAAAATAAAGATTTTCATTTTACTTTATTTTTTGGGTTAAAATTTTTTTTTTCAAGGTAGGGTCTTACTCTAGCCCAGGCTGACCTGGAACTCACTCTGTGGTCTCAGGCTGGTCTCAAACTCATGGCCATCCTCCCACCTCTGCCTCTTGAGTGCTGGGATTAAAGGCATGAGCCCCCTCACCTGTTAAAAGATTTTTTTTTTTTTTTGGTTTTGCAAGGTAGGGTCTCACTCTGGTCCAGGCTGACCTGGAATTAACTATGTAGTCTCAGGGTGGCCTCGAACTCTCGGCGATCCTCCTACCTCTGCCTCCCGAGTGCTGGGATTAAAGGCGTGCGCCACCACGCCCGGCTTTAAAGGATTTTTTAAAATGAGTTTTCTGGGATCAGAGAGATGGCTCAGTGGATAAAGCACCTGCCACATGAGTATGAGGACCAGAGTTCAGATCCCCAACACTTGTATAGATGCCAGATGGCCATGGTAATCCTCCTGTAATCCTAGCCCTAGAAAGGGGGACACAGAGGACCCCCAGGGAGAGTTGTATAGCTAGATTAGCTGACTCAGCATACCCTGGCTTCAAGTGAGAGACCTGCCTCAGTAAATAAAGTGGGGAATGATTGAGAAAGATCCCCCAGCATCAGCCTCTTGCCTCTACATGCACATGCACACGTGAACACGTATCCACACACCACACCACAAACACAGAAGACTTCCAAGACAGATGTTGTGGTGCATACCTGTAATCCCAGACATGAGGAGAAGAGGCAGGGGGAACGTAGCAAGTTTGAGCCCAGCTCAGTCTATATAATGACTTTGCTTTTTGGTTTTTCGAGGTAGGGTCTCACTCTGGCCCAGGCTGACCTGGAATTCACTATGTAGTCTCAGGGTGGCCTTGAACTCATGGCAATCCTCCTACCTCTGCCTCCCGAGTGCTGGGATTAAAGGCGTGCGCCACCACGGCCGGCTATATAATGACTTTGAAGCCAGCCAGTTGCAATAGTGAGACTGTGTCCAAAAGAATAAAAAGAATAAACATGTAACCCAACTACCACCCAAAAAAAAAGGCCTTTCCTGTTCATTTCTCGCTCACTGCAGATTGGACCACTGGAGCCAGCTTCCCTGAATCAGAGGCAAGGAAGCACTGGCCCTGCAGCAGCCTCTCGTACTGTACCTGCCAACAGAGTGGGCAGCCGGAAGAGGCCCTGACCCAGCTGCTACAGCTTCCCCAGCAATCATAGAGCTGCTGCATTCCTCTCCACAATCTTTATTTTTTATTATTCCTCAGGAGAGGCTGTTCCTAAATAAATACAGGCCAGCTCCTCTCTGCCCAGGAGGCTGTGGCCGAGTTTACGGGTGCATGCTGCCTGGGCCAGCCGCTGCTTTGCGAGCCCTTCCAGGTCAGCGTGGAAGGAGACCAAGATGGGGGAGAAGCAGCCCACACGGGCAGGATTCCATGCTAAAGGTCCTCGAGCTCAGCCATCCATCCTGGACTGCCTCTGACCTGAAGCTTCACTCCTAAAGAGTCCTCTGTGTGTGGGATAAGAGAGGTGGGGGATGTGGGGGGGGGGAAAGGGAGGGCAGGGCTCTTTGCAGAGTGCGCCCCAGCAGAGGCTGGCTTCCACTTCCCACCAGGATGCTGACATTCTGCCTGCTCAGTAGGTGCCCAATAAATGTTTGCTGGACACACAATGGATTTGAGAAGCCAACATGTAATGGATCCAAACCAGTACCTCCTCACGCAACTTTCTACAATGAGGAAAATGTTCTGTAATGGCCTTGCTTGGCATGGGAGTGGAGTGTGTCAGTGAATATATGCCACCAGGGAACAGCTAGCTGTGCTAATTGCCCTAATTATGCTAATAATTTCATTAGCCATTATGCTAATTGAAACTGAAATAGTAGGCGGGCAGGGTGACACTCCCAGCGAGTCAGAGGCCGGAGGATCATGAGTTTGAGGCCAGCCTAAGCTATATAGCAAGGCCTTGTCTGAAATAATAATTGAAAAGAAAAATAACCGAAGTGCCTAATGGCTACTAATTAACCATGACATTTTAAAAATATATTTTGTTTATTTAGTTATTTGCAAGTACAGATAGAATGGACATGCCAGGGCCTCTTGCTATTGCAAATGAACTACAGACTCATGCACCACTTTGTGCATCTGGCTTTACATGGGTATTGGGGAATTAAACCCAGGCTGGCAGGCTTTGCAAGCAAGTACTTTAACCACTGAGCCATCTCCCCAGCCCCTGTCCAGAACTTTAAAAAAAAAGATTTTATTTCTATTTATTTGAGAGAAGACAGATACAGAAATAGGCAGGTAGAAACAAAGAGAGAGAGAATGGGTGTGCCAGGGCCTCTAGCCACTGCAAACAAACTCCAGATGTGTGTGCCCCCTTGTGCATCTGGCTTACATGGGTACTGGGGAGTTGAACCTGGGTCCTTTGGCTTTGCAGGCAAGTGCATTAACCACTCAGCCATCTCTCCAACCCCAGAGCTTTTGTGTCTTTCTCCTCCTCCCATAACTTTCTTCCCCAGCAGGCAAAGGAAAAGAAGGCTGTTGTTTCTGTTCATCTACTTGTCTTGGCCAGTTCCCCCATGCTTCTCCTATCAAGTCCAATCCAACAATGCTTGTTCCCTGCCTGGCATGTGCCCTGCACAGGGAACAAAAATGGCCAAGGGAAACCTGTTAATAGGACCTGACAGGTGAAGCCAGTGTTATTCTGGACCCCAGCCTGGCCCGGCAAGGACAAGGCAGCTGTCTTCCTGAGGGAATGCTGTCAGGGCTGAGAAGAGCAGGCTGGTCTGGGGGAATCTACCCAGGGAGGCCTGTGTGCTGGGGGTAGCCAGGGAAGAAAGGGAAGGACAAGGATGGAGAAGGGGGTCTGGGGGACATACCACCAGCCAGGCTCAGAGCTAAGCTTATTCCTGGTGAGGGTTCAGAGCCAAGAGAGCCATAAGTGGAGAGACTGTGACCAGACATGTTGTGAATAGCTGAGGGGGAGGGAGCCCATGACCCAGTCCCTGGCACAAAGAGGGACTTCATCAATGTCACCTGAATGCAGCTCTGTACAAAGTGGGGGCCTGCAAAAGTCAGGAAAAGGGCATCACAGGTCCAAGGAGAGACACTGTGGGTCACAGGAGAATGACAGGTCCAGTCAAGGACACAGCTAAGACACTGGACATCCCATCAAGTGGAGGGAGACATGTTGGTGAAACCTTTGGCAACCTATTGACCCAAGGTGGTGGGGAGGCAGAGGGGTCAACGTGGCAATTCTGGCTTGAGGACTTGGGTGGGTGGCAAGACTAAGACATGGGAGAAAGCGTAGAAGTGTGGGCACCTGTGGGTAGGAGTGGAAGGTATGAGCCAGGCTGTTCCCTCAGGAGCCCAGAGGACAAAGCTTTCAGCAGCCTCTTCCTCGACCAGTTCCCTCACATTGGCACACTTACATCCACCTTGTCCAGCTCAGGGTCACCAGCCACAAACACCCATACTTGCAGTAGCTACTGTCACCAAGACAGCAGGGCACAGGGCTTTGGGGAAACAGAACAAGCACGACTGCCTCAGCCTTCTAGTGCCTACTGTCTACTAGGGAGAGTGGCAGCTAGACAATTAGTCATGTCCAAGGCTCACAGTCCAAGCACTCACAAAGTGGGGCCCTAACGAGGCCCAAGGAAGCAGTATTCCCTAAAGAGGTGTATGTGAGGGGCAGTAGGTTGGGTAACGGGCAGAATGGATCCAGGGGCACCAGCTGAAGGAGGCAGGAGGTGGCAGCAGGGCAGGGAGAGTGACTTTTGCTCATCTCTCTTACATTGGTGTCCTCCCTGAGAGGGCTCAGATGCCCAAAGACAGAGGTTTTTTGTTTGTTTTTTTTTGTTGGAGGGGGAGAGGGTGTGTGCCCACAACAGCCCACAGGAGGTGTTTGAAAGTCATGTGTCTCTGTAGCAAAGGACCACAAATGAGGGCTCCACACAATATCACTTGGTTTTCTCACGGTTCTGGAATTCATCAGTTCAAAAATGTTGACAGAGGGCTGGAGAGATGGCTTGGCGGTCAAGGCGCCTGCCTGCCAAGCCTGAGAATACCGGTTCCATTCTCTAGGTCCCACATTTAGCCAGATGCAAAGTGAAGCAAGGGTGCCATGCTGCATTTGCCCACAAGGGGGCGCACACACCTGGACTTCATTCACAGCGGCTCAGAAGCCACTGGCGCGCCCATTCTCTCTCTCTCTCTCTCCCTCTCTGTGTCTCTCTCTGACTCTCTCTCAAAAAAAAAAATGTTGACAGAGCCACACCTCCTCCAAAGAGGTGGAAGAGGTCCTCCCCGGCGCTCCGGATCTCTGCCCTTGGGGTGCCTTCGTCATATCCTGTGCATAGGGGGACACCAACCGTTGGATTTGGGCCCTCCCTATCCCAGAATGAATCCATAGAAAGATCACTGAACAATGACATCTCTAAAGGCCTTATGAATGGGTCAGGTCACATTCTGAGGTTCTAAGCAGAAGTGGTTTTTAGGGCTGACTTTGTGTGGCCTGATACAAAGTGAGTGATGGCTGAGGGTGAGGCACAGACGGCAGAGGAAGTGGAATGAAGAAAAGCAGACCTTAGAGACACAGGGGTGTCATGTCTGCAGAAGAAGAAGGCTCGAGGGAGCCCGGCAGGAGGTAGGGAAGCTCAGACTCAACCCAGGAAATGCTGTGTGCACCCGTGGGAACCAGGACAAAGGTCAGCCAGGACTGCAGTCTGGGAGGCGACAGTGGCTGTGCTCAGACAAGCAGCTTGGGGCACAGAATGGGAGCAAGTGTGGGAGAGCAGACAGAAAGGCCGCTGGGAAGGGTGCTGTGGCAATCTCCGGGACAGAGGTAGGCATCCTACAGCCTGTCGGATCCCACTGGGGAAACATGGATGAGAGCTTTCCCAGCAGTGCCAAACAGAGAAACCCAGCAGGCCACTGGGCAGACAGACCAACCGCCTCCACACATGAAGCGCTGGCTTTCAGTGGGAATCAATGAGCCAAAGCCACATGGCACCCAATGCTATGTGAGTAAGAGCCGAGCTGACCCCAGGAGAACAGCAGCAATGGGAATCTCATGGTGTTCAGGACAGACAGTTCCGATGCACACCTGCCCGGCACAGGCACGCCTGACTCATGCTACACTCAGAGGCGTGGTCATCCTTGGCAAGGGCGGCGGGGGGTAGGGCCACAAAGAGGTGGCTTTGGCGACACCGGCAATGCCTCACACTGGGCAGTTTGGTGTTTAGTTATTTTCTGCCATACATACACACACACACACACACACACACACACACATATATATATATATGTATATATATATATATATATATATATATATATATATACCAATTCTATGTCTATGTTTTATTTTTGCTATTTATTTATTTACTTTGTTTTGAGATAAGGTATCACACTGAGGCTTAGACTGGCTTCTAACTCTAGGTCATCCTCCTGCCTCAGTCTCCCAAGTGCTAGGATTACAGGTGCGTGCTGCCATGCATGGCTTTATATATATATGTATGTATTTATAAGTGGGGGAGTGTGCCAGGGCCTCCTGCCATTATAAATGAGCACCAGACACATGTGCCACTTTTTGCATCTGGCTCTATATGGGTACTGGGGAATCGAACCCAGGCCAGCAAGCAAATGTCTTCAAAGATCAGGTCCTCTCCTCCAGCCCTATATGTATACTTTTTATTTGATATCTAATTTCAGAATCTGTGCATATTATTAGCTCAGAAGTAGAGGTCTTTTGCCTAGTATGTGTAAGGCCATGGGCTCAATTCCCCCAGTCCTGCAATAAATAAATAAATAGGGCTGGAGAGATGGCTTAGTGGTTAAACACTTGCCTGTGAAGCCTAAGGACCCCAGTTCAAGGCTCGATTCCCCAGGACCCACATAAGCCAGATGCACAAGGGGGCACATGCATCTGGAATTTGTTGGCAGTGGCTGGAGGCCCTAATGCGCCCATTCTCTCGCTCTCTTTCCCTCTGCCTATTTCTCTCTCAATCTCTGTAGCTCTCAAATAAATTAAAAATAAATAAATAAAGGTCAGAAAGTAAGAAAATAAGTCAAAGTTTGACTGTGAGTATTGCCCACCCGAGCTGAGGGACTGTGCCGCGTTCCACAAAAGGCGTTGCCTGGCCAGACTCAAATGCAGCCTCAGGAAGCTCATAAAAGGAACTTCCGGCACATTGGTGTGGCCTCTGTACTCTCCAGACACCCCAGACAGTGGGACAGAGGCTGGGAAGAGGACAGAGACGAAGGGGCAGAGAGCAGAGGGCTGGGGTCTAGGGAAGTATTCCCATCTAGACCCTGGGCGGGGGGGGGGGTAGAGATTGGGAACCAGAAGCCAGGAAGACTAGGAAAGGGTGTCCTACCAGAGCCACTGCCATGGAGGCCCCAGAGAGGACTGTGTGTGTCAGCAGGCAGCCTGTGCGAAACCTAGATCAGTGGCTTGCAGCTCTGGGCTCCTGCAAATTATGCCTTAGGCTTCCAAGCTGAGCATGTTGTGACCGCCAAGTGCTGACGGCACAGAACTGGCTAGTCTGAGCCTGGGTTAGCAACAGCAGGAGGAGGCCTCGTGCACGCAGCTCAGCATGCCATCTCCTCCCCTAGACCTGAACCCACAAAGGGCTGCCTTCCCCAGCCCTTCCCATCAAGTCTGGCTGGTGAGTAGGAAAACAGGGGCAGAGCAACTACAAGTTAACCCTGCCTTCTACAGAGGGCACCCCCCCCCACACACACACACTACATGGTGAGGCTATTCAGTGGTTAGCGGGTCTTGGGACTGCAGTGAGCAGAGTGTCTCCTAACCACGGGTTTTAAATGGCTCGGGGTTCCAGCCGCCTCTAGCCAGGGCGTCACCCTCTACTTTCCACACCCAGACTAGTCACATACTCACCCGGGTCATCACAGCCAGCACGTTGGCACAGCATCCAAGTCACCCACATGCTATGCACACGCCACCCCAGCTGCCACAACAGTTCCTTACAAAGAGCCACCCTCGGCCAGCCCACACCCTGAGATGGGCAGCCTGAAGCGCTAAAGACTTGGGGGACATCTCGCTGCCCTGGGAGTACCTCAGGAGCACTTGGAATTCTGGGACGTTGGGCAGCCAGCGTTGGTCTAGAACTGTCTATTGTCATGGCTACTAGCTGCATATTAATGTCATGTAAGATTGTACTCAGACGAATGTATGAATCCAATGCACTTGTCAGTCTCCACTTTAAATGGACAAGAGATACGTGTGGCTCAGGGCCACCCTCCCCACAGTGCAAGAGAGAAAACACTTCCACAACAGCGTTTGTGGGGCCAGGGACAGACTACAGGGACATGAGTCCTGGGGGGCACGCCTTTGCCCTCATGGTCCCGCTGCCCTGGGGAGGGCTCCACTCAGGAAAGGCCAGAGTGAAAGGAAGCCTGGGTCTCGCAGCAGTCGGGATGTTCAGATGATCTGTCCCTGTGGGTTTCCCTCTGGGTCCTGTAGCATCTGTCTTCCCTTCCTTAGGGGCTGTCTGTCCTGCCTCTACGTGTCCCCTCCATCCATCCTGGGTCTGACACCCAGCTGGTTCCCAACACGCATGGGCGTATGAGCACATTTTGTCACTTCAGCTGAACATGGTGGCTCACACCTATGATTCCAGCATTCAGGAGGCTGAAATAGGGGGATCATCATGAGTTTGAGGGCAACCTGAGGTAACAGTGTAAGTTCCAGGTTAGCCTGGGCTACAGTGAGACCCTACCTCAAAAAAAAAAAAAAAAAAAAAAAGACTGTTTCCTAGGGAGATGGGTCACTTCATCTCTGGGTCCTGACCTCTTCTCTGAACCCAAACTACCATAACGAGCGCATGTCTGTCCCCCCCACCCCAAGGTGGCACTGGAAGGGACACTCAAGAAGTGACAGGACTTGGGAATGGAGGAACTTGTGATGACCACTCTGGGCAAGCCTGGGGGCTAGAGATGCCCAGGGAGAGAAGACACATGGGCTTTGCCCCAGGTATCGAGGGAGGAGGGTGCCCCCCAGCACCCACACCTGGCTCTCTCCCATAGCCTGACAAGGCTGGATGCTGTGACGGGAAGAGACCTTTTCAGGCCTTGGAGAGAGAACTCCTGCTCCTGGTTGGCCCCAGACTTCCAAGTAGG
>PVKW010045008.1:0-15953 GCA_004027895.1 Orientallactaga bullata
AGCAACAAAGGCCTAAGGACAGAGCACACATTTAGCTCAAATACGAGTTTAGGTTTTGCCTCCTCAGTTTTCTTTACTCTCGGGAGATCTTGGGAAAATTAGCTTCCAGCACAAGGGTGCTGAGCATTACATCTACTTGGGATAGAGGGGAAAACTCAATGCCCTGAGGACATCCCAGATTAATCAAAACTAATGAAACCATCTAGGGCTGGCATTTAAGCAAGGTATCTAGGTGATTCCAATGTGTAGCCAAGACTTCCAAAAGCTTCAACCCAGGGCTTTGGAGGAACCAGCAGAACTGGAGTTTTAATTATTTATTTATTTGCAAGAGAAAAGAGAGAGAGAGAGAAACAGACAGACAGATAGACAGTATGAGCATGCCAGGGCCTCCAGCCACTACAAATGCATTCCAGATGCATGCACCATTTTGTGCATGTGGCTTTATGTGGTTACTGGGGAATCTGACCGGGTCATTATACTTTGTAGGCAAGTGTCAACTGCTCAGCCATCTCTCCAGCCCTGGAGTTTGTAGTTCTGATAGGTTCTCAGATGGCACTGATACTGCTGATCCTGGGACCCCACTTTGAGAACCACTGTCAATAGCTTGAGTTCTTATTAGTAAATGGACACAAGTATTATTACCCGCCTTTCATGGCCCAATGGAGGATCAATGAAATAAAACAGTGTTATGTTCAGCACACAGTAGACAATCAAGAAATAGTCTCTTTCAGTGGCTTTAATTGTTATGTTATGTCTTTGCTTAAATGAGTTGTGTAGTAAATCTTTAGGACACTTACCCCTAATATCAATTAGGTTATTTTACTTAGCATTTTGTTTTTAAATTTCCTGGTTAAAGAGTCAGTTAAAGATGTTCTTAAAGGGATAGCATCACCTCTCAGAAATATTTAAGTCATTATCTGTTCCTGACTCAGTGGCTAGACATTTTAAGTTTTTCAGACCATCTATATATACACCCAGTGGTCTGTACAACCTCCACCATCCTGCCTATTGCATCCATCACATTTCCAAACTATTTCTATTTTTCTCCCTGATGAAGACTCCAGAAGGCTATATCTTCCTTGTGCCAAAAGTGGAGTCCCCATGACTTTGGACTATGTAAGATCTGGTGTTCTCCAGAGGGGCTGGTAGGAGAGAATGGAAGGGGGTGGGTAGACCTCCTCCTGAGCCTTGAAGCTCTGTCATGAACACACTGCTTCTATGGCCACCCTGGTATCTACAGTAACTTCATAGTGATTTTTCTCTTTTTGAATATTGTGTTTTCTTCCACACAGCTCCTTCCCATGGAGCACTGTTCCCAGGTGGTCTTCTCTGGCCCAAAGGCTGCTGTTTCATTATCGTCTTTGTTAACCTGAGAATGCTGCCTTTTGGGCTTTGCAAAGGAGCACACCATTCTCACTACATTCACTGTGTCAAAAATGACTCCTTGCCGGGCTTTGCAGCTTCCTGGCTGAACTGCTGCTATTGATCTTGCTTCTAGCATTGTGAATAATGCAGACAAGATGGTTTCTGGGTGCCTTTTTTGAAAACTGTCCAGAGTTTGGACTTGAGCTCAATGCAAACTGCATTATAAACATGCCAGCTTGTGCTGACAGCACTGAAAGCACTTGGGGATAAACATTTGTGCTTGCTAAAAATGTCTTTAAAGATTTGGAGCGCTTCATCAGAAGATGGATGTGTGAGTTTCTGGGGGTGTTTTAAAGCTGTGTATGACCTCAAAGCACTAGTTTCTGAGTGACTTGTTCATCAGCTTCTGCTGCATTCCTGATCTTAAGTGTCAAAAGGGAAACACAAAGGTTAGTTCTTTAAAATCAACTTGGGATTATGACTCAGGGGTTAAAGGTGCTTGCTCTGCAAGCCTGCGGATCAGAGTTTCTATCCCCAGCACCCACGTAAAACCAGACACAAGACATGCTGGGTCTGTAATCCCAACACACATATAGTAATGAGAAGCTGGGTCAGGAGAATCCAGAAACTCATAAGCCAGTTAGTCTGGTGGTCCCTTGGCAAACAATAAACAAAAATTTTAAAAGACCACCAACAGCAATAGAGACTCTGTATTAGACAAGGTAGAAGGACAGGAGCAACCCCCATGGTTCTTTCTTACATACACACACACACACACACACACACAATTGACAGGTGTCCTTTCTAGGGATAGAAGGGCTTAATTGATAAGATGTTTATTATAGCTGGACATTTTTGGCCGACCTCTGACTATTTTGTTACCTCTTTATGTTTCTTATCAAATCCACATTCGAGGATCAGATCTTTGCCTAAGAAAAGACAGTAATTATCACTGAGCAATTGCTGGGTTAATTAGGTCTGTCAATAATGCAGAGAGCAATTGGAATAATGTTGAGCCAGGCTGAGAGCCAAGGCTTGTTGCTGTTTTGTGGAAGACTCTGAAATAAATCTCTCTTAGGTCGATAACTCTGACATGGATAATGTTCTTTTTTTGGAGTTGACTTTAGACAGCTGGTCCTGGAAAAGCCTATGTGTTTATTAGGATCCACTGACCACTGGGCATTAAATTCTTCTCCAGTCTAGAGTTGAACCTAAAAGAGGAGGAGGCAATACCCATTAAGGGAGATTAATGCTGCATGTCCATTTAAGAACTCTGTCTATAGCTATGTGACAGGTAAGCAATGTTGTGGGCACATTTTATAAATGGTCTTTTAATGGGGATGATAGAGTGCTGAATAGAATCTGTGCCGGTTCTGGTATTGTTTTCTAGATACTATTTATCCCCCAACAGACCAAGAATAATACGTACAGTAATAAGAGTGGTGAGTTTTAGAATCTGAGAGAGTCTTATGTACTGAGCACTTTGCACACATGATCTCTGCTCCTCACACTCCCAGATGACGGTAGGGATTATTCATCCTTTTTTTTTTTTTTTTTTTTTGAGAGAGAGAGAGAATATTAGAATGCCAGAATCTCTAGTCACTGAAATCAAACTCCAGATGCACACACCATCTTGTGCACATGTGTGACCTTGTGCACTTGTGTTATTGTGTGTTTCTGGCTTACTTGGGATCTGAAGAGTCAAACATGGGTCCTTAGGCTTCACAGTCAAGCTCCTTAACCACTAAGCCATCTCTCCAGACCTATTCATCCATTTTATTCATAGAGGGACAAAGAGGTGAAATTAATTGTCCAAGGTCACCTAGCTGGTAAGTAACAGAGCTGGGGCTGACAATTACATGTAAAACCATGTGGCTTGGGATGGAGAGAAGGCTAAGCAGTGAAGAGTACTTCCCATAGAAGCCCAAGAGCCTAAGGGGCCAGAGACTGCCTGAGTTCAGTTCCCTAGCACCCACTGAACAGGTGGGTGTGGTCATGCACATTTGTAATGCCAGTCTTGTGGGGAGCAGAGACTGGAGTATCACTGAGGCTCATGAAACAAACAAGCAAACAAATGAACAAGAAACACCAGCAAGCTTCAAATTCAGTAAAAGACACCTTCTCAAGGAAACAATGAGCAATAGAAGAGAGAAGCCTGACATTCTCCTTGGGACTTTGTACATAGGCCCATCTGCATACACCATACGCATACCACACTTTACACATGCAAAACAAATTCTGCTTCCAAACCTGACATCCATTGATGTCAATTGTAAAGCAGAGAAATAGCACAAAGAAATATCAAATGAGTCAGAGGTGGCTGACAGTCCAATTCTAACAGACACTATGGTATAAACTCCGAGTACTGGCTCTGATTTTACCCACCAGGTATGACTCATTAGTAATACTTTTACATATGTGCTAGAAAACAGCAAAGACAAGATTTTGATTTGATAAATATCTATTATAAACCAGGAAGTTGAATGAGGATATATATATCCATATATACTTTTTTTCACAAAACTTTTGGGAGGTTCAGAAAGAAAAAATACCTTATTTAAAATCATATGTAAAGGAAATAGAGCAACTCATTAAATGCTAATGTACCTTAAAGTTTGTAAAATATAAAGAGATTAATCTTTCCTTGATTTTTTCATCATGTATGGTCCATATTTGAATATTGAATTAGATTTTGTAATTATAGGAGCACCACATTATCTATTTATCTACTATTTATCATCTGTGTTTCACCCACCAATTTCTCTATTTGTTCCTATAGTTTTTTTGAGGCAAGCCCAACAGATTGGCCTTTTTTTTTTTTTTAAATGAGAGAGTGCGAGAGTGGGAGATAGAGAGGGAGAGAGAGAGAGAGAAAGAGAGAGGGAGAGAGAGAATTGGTACACCAGGGCCTCCAGAACTGTAATCAAACCCCAGATGCATGCACCACCTTGTGCACTTGTGTGACCTTGTGCATGCGTCACCTTGCATTTCTGGCTTATGTGGTATCTGGGGAGTTGAACATGGGTCCTTAGCTTAGTGGTTAATATACTTACCTGTGAAGCCTATCTTTTCAGCCCATCCTATATTTTTTAGAAGTATTTTATTTGTTTATTTATTTATTTTTCAAGGAGAGAGAGAATATGAATAAGAATGGATGTTCTAGGGCTTCTAGCTTTCCAGGAAGGAGAATGTCCTTGCCATTTCTCATCTCCCCCAGCTGTGTGTGGCAGAAGCTAAATTCCATTTCATGCATCGGATGTTCCTTATTTCACCAAATTCCCATTTTTTAGAGCAATGGCTCTATTCCATGCTGAGAACACTGAGCTCCTATCACATTCTTCTCAACCTTTTTTATATAGTGTCAAGGCCTGCGGACATCGCAGGCTATTGTCTCCACCGATGTGCTGAACTTCAAGCAGGAGTGTTACTCAGAGAGAAGCAAGCTGCCATCTCTGCACCTAGCTCTGGAGTTCGTTCTCAGATGTTTCACTAAGAGGCAGGCCTTGAGAGCTCAGATCTCTCCTGAAAGGAACTGATGGACTTTTATAAAAGCTCAAGCCTAAATGTGCTCTGAAAATCAATGGAGGTTTGAGAGGTGAAAGAAGCTAAATAGTGGGGCAGTTGGTTTTCTAGAGAGAATTAATGAAAAAGACAACTAAGAAGGGCATTCCAGGGTCACAGCAGACCTCAGACACTGACCCCCCAGAACTGTCCATGCCAAGGCACCCACATTTATCGGATCAGACAGGAAATAATGTATGCTCCAGGCCATTGTCAAAACCAGTACAGCAAACATCTGGTAATTAGTGGATTTTGACATCTGAGTGTGTGTGTGTGTGTGTGTGTGTAAAAGAGATAGCGACTAAGATCAAGGAACCTTTGTCCAAACTGTTATCATCCCAGGGTGACCAGATATAAGCAACACAACACATTATTCCCTGAGGAACAATTTCAGGGCCTCACACTGTAAAGAACAGACATTGCTAAAATACTCCAACCATTCACTAATAAAAAAATTCTGCTATATGTAAATGTCCTATTAAAAATGGGAAAATATTAATCATAAATTATAAAACAGAAACTACATGAAAAAGATACTAGATGTAGTTTTGACAGACTTCAAGGAAACATTTTCAATATATTCAAAGAACTAAGGGGAAGCATAGCTAAGAAGTATGGTGAGAATGTTTTCCATAAAATAGAAAATATCGATAAAGTAGTAGAAATTTTAAAAGTGAACTAAGTAGGAATCCTATAGTTGAAAAGTATAAGAGGTGATGTTAAAAATCATGAATGGAGCTCTACAGATTTGAAGTGGCAAAGGATGAATCAGTAAACTTGAACATAGAACATTAGAAATTATGTAATCTGAAACATGTAGGGGAAAATAAACAGACATCAGAGCACAAAACACATGCACGGGATTATCAGAGATAAGGAAAAAGATACAAAAATATTAGAGGAAATAATGGATGAAAATCTTTCAAGTTTGATTAAAAAAGAATTTACAAATCCAAGAGGCTCAATCATTTTAGTAATATAAATGAAAAAACCAGGAGATAATTTGAAAGCAACAAGATAAATTTCATCTATGATGTGCCAGGTGACCCCCATGACATTACAGCTGACTTTCATCCAGAAGAATGACAACCAGAGGGCACTGGGGATGGCATAGTCAATGCACTAAAATAAAAGACAAAAAAGAATCTATCAATGCTGACATACCTAAAAGGTATCTCGATGACTGGACAATAGGGAAGGTGGGCTGGGAGGGAAGGGTAAGTGGGGGGGCACAAAACTGGACCCAAATGGAACTGGTATCATAAAATTCTATATCCTGAAAGACAGACTAAAAGGTTGAACCTTCAACAGGTCCTTAGAGGGAACACCTGAATCAAAGGGCCCTGGAGATGATATGATGAAGACTAACCTTAAACTTCTCCTCTCTCTCTCTCTTTTCTCTCTTCTCTTTTATATTACCTATCTTTTTCTTCCTTCTTTTCCCTTGGTGCTTGACTGTAACTCCCAGAACCAGGATGTGGTTAACATCCACAATGAGCTATTGATCAAAGAGATCTACAAGGTTTCCTATAAGAAGACAGACTTCTTTCAGAGCTCTTGATTACCACCAAAGGTTAATAAGATCCTACTGCCAAAGACACCATATGCTATTGGTACAGAGCATGAGGAGACCTGACTGGAATCTGGTAGAGAATCAGTCCCAGACAGTTAGCTTGTTTAGTGCCAGAAGGTGCTACATGGGCTACTGGGGGAAAATGCCGACATCTGTCCAAGCAACTCATGGTCTAAGCTACTCAGCAGCAAACAACCTGACATGATGCTCACCCAAGTGCAATAGTGGCACACAACCATGGTGGATAACCATCTGCTCTTGAATTGGCTAACAGATCCACTCAGTAGAATGGAACCCATAGCTGGAACTGGGAAACAAGTCAGAATCACATCCAAAAAAACAAGTTTGCTCCCCAATATCAACCTCCCACCAATCTTGGGCTACAACAGGGCCTATACCTATGAAATTCTCTTTAAAATAATAATGGTTATCCCATTTATCCAGTGCTGACTTCACTCTCTGTTGGAGAATTTGCTTCTCTTTTTCAGATGGATGCACAACCTGGGGAGAGAATCAGCCCATTGCACCTCACCAGGGCCCCAGCTGAAACCATAGAGTAATTGGGGAAATGAGAAAGAGTGCTGCTTTCTTGGTAAACCTGGTATCAGCACAAGGGTGAAGGAGATACACACAGAGGACACTCAACTCCTGCCAAACCAGAGATCCAGAGACACAGAGGCTCCCAAGACCTCAGAGAAGTAGACCTAAAACAAAACCAACATGGCTTAAGGAAATTCACGGAAGAGGAGGTGGAAAGATCCTTAGAGCCACAAGTTGGGACATTATGCACAGAGATATTGCCTCTTTCCCATAACTGATCAATAACCCCACTATGAACGATCCACATTCCACATGGGGATAATTGGCATCCCCAAAGAGGAGGCTCCCTTCTGAGGGGGGGAAGACAAGAAAGATGCTAAGAATGGTACCAACATGTGCTATTTACACACTGAGTATGTGCATAAGTAATAAAGAAAAAGCAAGAATCTATCAAACAAGAATAGCTTCCAAAAATAAAGATATCTTTTACTTCCAAAAGTAACATATTCTTAAGACCTAAAGATGTTTTCCAAACTATTACAAAAAAAAAAAAAATCAATCTCCTGTCTCACATACAGGATTAAACAAAAAGAAGGAGAGAGTTCAACAGTAGTAGAATCACTGTGCAGAAAACATTAATCAGATCTGTTCAGGATGAAAGCAAAGATCACAGGTAACAATTGCATTCCATGAAGAAAAACAAGTGGGAACAGTAAAAGTAATTGCATATATATGAAAGACAGCATGACTTCTGTGGTGGGTTTGTGAAGTGTCCCCCATAGCCTCTTGTGTTTGCGGTCAACCCTGTCCCTGTGACACCTTTAGGAGGTGGAGCTTTGTTGGAAGAGATGAGCCATTGGGGGCAGGTCTTGAGCTTTCTTCGTCCAGTGATACTGGGTATTGATAGCTAGCTCACTTTCACTACTTCTTTCCCACTGCTGTGGATTGTGACAATCTGTCTACCTGTTCTTCTCGGCATTCCCCACTTTGACAAAGCATTCCCTTGAAATGGTAACATGAAAGAAACCCTTTCTCCTCATTAGCTGCTTTTGGCTAGGGTGCTTTATCCCCCAAACCAGAAAGTTACTGCTAAATTTTCTCTTAATGTATTTATAAAGTACATTAAAAAGTATGTAGAAATAACCATGTACTGAATTATGTTCCAGTCAACAATGAGCCACATAAATGTTGATGGTTTCATAAGATTATAATGGACCTTAACATTTTGTATTGTGCAATGATGTCATAGTCATCATAAAGTCATTGCAGGAAACATTACTGTGTGTTTGAGGTTATGTTGTTATAAAGAAGCCTACTGGTGTGTAACAGTACATACTTGATAATGATAATAAATGACTGCATAACTAATTTGTATGTTTACTATGATGCACTTTTTATTGATATTTTAGAGTATGTTCCTTGTGCTTATTGAAAAGAAAATGTGAACTGTAAAGCAGCCACTAGCAGGTTCTACAAAAAGCATTTAGAAAGTGGTATGCTATCCTAGAAGGCAGCAGACACATGTACGTTATACTCCTAAGATTTTGTGGTAGGACCAGATGTTGAGATGGGGGACATTGATGTTGACAATCCTAAGCTAATGTGTATATTTTAACAAAAAATGTAATAAATAAAAGAATGAATGAAAATTTTAGAAAATGCTTAGAGAACAATGATATAAAAAGGGAAGGGCTGGAGAGATAGCCCAGAGATTAAGTCACTTGCCTAATGACCAGGGTTCAACTCCACAGTACCCACATAAAGCCAGATGCATAGTGGCATGTGCATCTGGAGTTTGTTTGCAGTGGCTGGAGACCCTGGTGTGCTATGGCCATACTCACTCTCTCTGTCTTTCTTCAGTCTTTCTCTTTGATTCCAAATAAGTATATAAAAATATTTAAAAATATATATTTAAAATGAGTCAAGATTTTGTATAGTTATACAATGTGTTTGTGTTTTAAGCTTAGTATTATTACAAAAGTCAAAAAGTTCAGAAAAAAAAATCAACATTTATACAGTAAAAAAGTTAATTAAAAGCAAATGGGAAAATTATATTTAGTGATGTAGCCCAGGCCTAAAAAAGACAAAAACTGTATGTTCTATCTCTTATGTGGTTCTTAGTTTCTAACACTTAAATATTTATAACTAGTCAAGAGCAGAGATGAGTAAGGACCAGGAAACTAGAAAGGGGTCATTGAAACTGGAGAGAATATTTCTTAATGGTAGGGAAGTTAGGGACGACAACAATTTAACACATGAGATATTAGAGTAGAAAGAATAGTGGGCTCAAAAGAGCAGTAGGGAACAGATAGATGGAGGGACAGAGAACCAAACAAAACAGTGTTTTATAAAAAATGCCATAAGGAAGGCTGTTACTTCTGTAAGATAGTTAAAATAATAAAAAAATAACTTTATATAGCCAAAGTGTAGAGTGTCTAGTCTACATAGTGCAAAATTCTTCCTACTCATCAATCATCCACTGGCTCACCCATGAAAATGTGCTCTTTTAATCCTTTCAGATCTTATTTTTACTACCCATTTTTACATTGATATACACAAATTCTCAGTATCATGTTGCATCTTCCTGCTGTATTTAGTACAGTAACATGATATGTGGGTGTGTGGTCTGTGTGCAAACAGGCTATACAACCTAGGTTCGTATAAGTATATTCTAACAAAATCATCTAATAGCAAATTAGACAGACTATATTCCTATTGCTAAGTGATTCATGAATATAACTCTACGTTGACCTATAGCATACAATTATGATATAGAATTACCAAAAAGGGTGCAGGGAAAGTGGGTGAGAGAAAAGCATACTGCAGGTAACAGAATGACATCAGAAGATGACACTGTAGGAACAAACAAGGTGAGCTATAAATTATAACTAAGAAACCTAACCAAGTTTCTCACTTCCTGCTTCTGGTATTTTTCTTCAAAAATATATAAAGTAATAATTAGCATACTGCTGAGTTTGTGACATATGTAGGTGTCATGCTTATTTTTATAAAAATAGTGCCAAAAGTTAGACACAGTGATACATACCTATAATCCCAGCACTGAGACAGTATGTTCCTGAGCTCAAGACTACACAGTGACTTCCAGACAGCCTACACTATAAGATTAAAAGGGCAGTGGCGGGGTGGGGGTGGAGAATGAGTAGATCTATATTTTCTGTAATTTTATATCATGCTACAATTATTAGTACACTCATTACTGGCACAATAGTTTTTAAAACAGTGTTACAAAAGAAAAAGAAAGACATTTTGTAATGATGACAGAAAGACAACATATGAGCATATATGCATCTTAAAACAAAGCCGTGGTGTGTAGGAAAGCCCAACAAGAGAGATAGGCTGAGTCAGGCATTCAGCGGACATAGAGATGCGTATCCCACTTTCATAGTGGACACATTACTAGCAAGAAGATGACAAAGAGCATAGGTAAAAGATTTGAGCAATGCTATAAACCAACTAGTCGTAATGAACATCTGTAGGATACTGCACCCAACATCAAGAAAATGCATTATGCTAAAATATATAAATAATATTCCCCAGGTCAGGTGATATATTATACTATAAAACATGACTCAATAAATGTGAAAAATTTTAAATCTTGCAAAATTTGTTTTCATATCTCAATGGGATAAAATTGAGACCCAATGGCAGACAGATATTTTGAAGATCTGCAAATATGAAGTTAAGCAATGCATGGCTAAATGGTTAAATAAGGGGTCACAAAGGAAATTAGAAAACACTGATATACCTGAAGAAATGTCATTACAAATCTGATTGCTCAGTGGGTTTAAAGCTTGCAGTGCAGACATGAAGACATCAATTTGGATCTCCAGCACCCACATAAAATCCAGGCACGGTGATAGGACCTGCATTTTCAATGCTGGAGAGGTGGAGACAGGGGGATCCTTGGGGCTTGCTGGTGAGCATAGTCACTAAATTTCAGGTTCAATGAGAGATACACACAGAGAGAGAGAGACCTTATCTTGAAAAAATAAACTGAAAAATGATTGAGAAAGGAAGAGATCCAGCATTCATTTCTGGCCTTCAAACACACACATATGCATGTGTACCCACACACACATGTGGGATCACAAATATTCAAACTTGCATATACAACACACACACACACACAGAGAGATAGAGAGAGAGAGAATGGAATATAGATTAAACAGTACTTAGAAATTTGTGGTTTAAATGTATAGGAAAAAAGGGGAAAAAAAAACTCTCATTTCTGTAACCTAACCTTCAGTCACTTGCAGAAGACGACAAAACTAAATCTAAGACAAACAGAAATGAATAGAACATTAATTCTATTTTCAGAGATAGTAGAAAAAAAGTCAATGAAACTAAATATTGTCTTTGAAAAGGTCAACAAAGTGACATATCTTTAGTAGATAAATGAAGAGATGATTCAAATTATTAAATTCAGGAGTAAATGTAACAACTGTATAGAAACACAACAGATTATAAGGGAATTTGATAAGTGGTTGTATGTCAATAAATTGCATAAATTGGATAAAATAGACATTTTCTGTACAGGTATAAAATATCAAAAGCAGGCTCAAGAAGAAATATAAAATGGGATCTGGAGAGCTGGCTCAGTGATTAAAAGTCCTTGCTACAAACCTGATGACTGGGGTTTGGATCCCCAGAACCCACAAAAAGTCAGACTCAAGTAATATGCTCATATGTAATCTCAATGGGCCTATGGCAATGGGAGGCAGATTCAGGACAGTTTCAAGCTTGTAGACAAGCTACCCTGGCGTTAGCAGCCTTAAACTGTATAGAAGGTGAAAACCAACAGCCAAGGTTGTCCTCTGACCTCCACACACACACATACACACACACACACACACACACACACTGACACATATACCCATACATCTACCACACACACATATACATACACAAATAAAGCAATGAAATGTAAGTAGTTTGATAAGAAGACTGAATTAGAAGTTTAATTTAAAAGCAGGAAAAAAAAAAGCTCGGATATTCCACTGGCCATTCAAGAGTTAGCAAAATAGGTATCATATTTTCCCCCCCCCAAAAAATTTTTTAAGCATTCTTTCCAACTCTTTCTATAAGGATAGTATTATCCTGAAATCCAAGCCACACTGTATTGTTTATTTATTTTAGTATCAGTGTGACCAAAATACTTGACATAAACCACTTGAAAAAAGGAAAGATGTATTTTGGCTCACAGTTTCAGAACTTTTAGCCCATGGGCCCCTGGTACATATGGCAAAGAATGTTCGGCTTCTTGCAAGACAGGAAGCAGAGATAAGGGACCTGCACGAAGGGTCCAGGGAAAGAGACTATGCTCCAAGGGAACACCCATCCTACCTTTCACCAACTTCCAATCATACCATCATGTCATAGATCTACCAAGGGATTAATCCATTGATTATGTCACAGTACTCTTGATCTAATTGTCTCTGGAAATAGCATCAAACTAGAGAAGGTAGATGGTCCCGATGTGTTGGATGACCCACTATGTGTTTACTAATTCAATCAAGTTGACATTCAAAATTAACTATTGCACAGACCAAAAAACAAAAGGAAACTACAGACCCATGTTCTTTATAAATGTAATTGCAAAAATTATAGGCAAAAGGCTAACAAACCATTTGTTAACATAAAAACCACATATCCTGGTAACTAAGATTTGCTCAGGAATGCAGGGTTGGTTCAACATCTGAACAATGTAACATGCTGTATCAGCAGCATAGAGGATAAAACCTGTAAAATAATCTCAGTAAATACCAAAAAAAAAAAAAAAAATTTAACAAAACCCAACAAAATAAGAATAGAAGGGAACATTCTCACTTGGATACAAACAACTAACCAAACCCTATTTTGAGATTAAAGTCTGTGAAGGCCCTACTCAAGTCAAAAACGGATTCATTCCCACTCCTCACTTCTACATTGTTATGGAAGTTCTTTCCATGGCAATTCAATCATTAAATAAAATAGCCGGGCCATGGTGGCATGTGCCTTTTGTCCCAGCACTTGGGAGTCAGAGATAGAAGGATTGCAGTGAGTTTGAGGTCAGCCTGGGACTATAGAATGAGATTCAGGTCAGCCTGGACTAGAGTGAGTCCCTACCTGGAAAAAAAAAAAAAAACCTAAACAATAAATTAAATAAATAAATAGATAAATAAATAAAAGTAATGGATCATTAAATAAAACAAAAGTTATTAGCTGGCTCCTGCTGTCATAACAAAATACCACTGACTGGATGGCATAAACAATAGAAATTTGTTGTTTCCTCAGTTATGGGGTTTAGAAGTTTCTGATCAGGGTTCAGCAGGACGTTGCTGGCGAGGCTTTGTTGATTGTAATTTACCATTCTTGTGCTGTGTCTTCCCATTTGGTGTGGGGGGAGGTAGAGGGGGTTGGGCAAGGAACAAGACCTTTATTAATCCTTGGATTCTCTTCTTATAAGCATCCAAGGCACTGCTCCTATCCATTAGGACCCCATACCCATGACTTCATTTAACATTACTTCCTTACTCCATTACCACAGTAGGAGGAAGGGCTTCAACATCTACACCTCGTGGGAGAATCTAAGTATTCATAACTTTCCATCCCCGGTCATCCCCTAATTCATATCCTCACATGCAAAGAACATTCATTCTGTTTCTAACCTCAGAAGTCTCCTTCATCCAGACTTAGTTAAAAAGTCCAAATTACAAAGTCTAACGGAAACATCATCTGAAGCAGATATGGGTGAGACATGGTGTTTGATTCTGATGCAAAATTCTCTGCTTTTGAACCTGTGAAGCCAGACAAATTATGTGTATCCAGAAAACAATGAAAGGACAGACATGGGTTTGATGTTCCTACCCCAAAAGGGAGACATGAGAAGGAAAAAAAAAGTCCAAAAATAGCAAGGCAAATTCTACTAGATTTCAAGGCTCTCAAATAACCCTCTTCAATTAGCTGTTTTGTCTTCCAGGACATTGGGTAATATGTCACTCCCACAGCTCTGCAGGTTGGTTCTGCCTTTTAGGTTGCCTGTGTCAATGGTTCAGTCAGGCAGGAGCCACACCCTTTGAAAACACAGGGGAAGAAGCCTTACGAGTGGGCCTGAGGAGGGGGAATGGGAGCCCTTGTGATCTCTGAATCAACTTCAGGTTCATTCTCCCCTTTCCTTGAAAGATAAAGCATATTCAAAAGTTCTACGATCTCATCCTATGGAATCCAAGGAGTCATATGGCCTTCTGTTATATAGTGATGCTCTTTCTGTCTCTTACTCCCTGCTGGCAGTTTTGCTGCTGGTATAGCTGTATCTCTCTTCCTGAGATCTGCTGAGGCATCTCTTACCTTCACACTCCATACATACTGGTCTACTTAATCAAGTACTTGTTTAGCCACACACTAATACTGCCTTCAAAACAAACTTTGCCTTGCTTTGAAATACATACAGCTTTGGTGAACATTTCCTAAATCTTCAAGCTTGAGTTCTTCTCTTCTCCTCCTCCTCTCCTCCTCCTCTCCTCCTCCTCCTCCCCTCTTCTCCTTTTCCTTTCCTTTCCTTTCCTTTCGAGTGAAAAATTTCCTCTTCAATTTATCTCTCTCCTCACACATTTTACTATAAGATGTAGGAAGTACTTATGGCACACCTTCAATATTTTGCTCAGAAATCTCCTTAGCTAAACACGTGACTTCATCATTCAAAATTTCTGTGTTCTACAAAGTGGAATTTCTTTGCAACTTTCTAACAAGAATTGGTTTGCCTTGTATTACAATAACTCATTCTTCTGGTGTATTCTTTTTGGGCTGAGATCTCACCAGAATGGCTCTCAGTGTCCCTATTCCTATCAGTGTTCTGTTTATGGTGACTTGTGAATTCTCTGAAAAGATAGGAGCTTAGTCTCCAGTCCTTTCTTTCTGTGCTCTTTGCAGGATTGACTTAATATCTGTTTGTTTGCCATGCTACTTTACAGAAGTTCAGATGCTTCTTCTAGCATGTACTCAAGAAAATCCTTCTAGCGTCTACCTGCTAGTTAACTCCCACACAGGCCCACACTTCAACGTATTCGTAACAACAGTCTCCACTTCTCCGCTTCTCAGTACCAACATCTATATTCGCTTGTTTAAGTCAATGGGCTAAACTATCACTGAAGGGTTGGCTGAAACAACTGAAATTTTCTCACAGCTCAGGAGGTTAGGAGTTCCAATCACCATCTGACAGAGTCAGTTTGCAGTAAGATTTTCTGGTGAGGACCCTTTTCTTAGCTGACAGATACTGTAAGGCCTGAAGTTGGTATTTTGATTTTAATGTTCTTATTGAGCTAAGGAAGTTTAGTTTATCATTTGGGAATAAACAGGCCTGTCAAGGCCATACTTCTGAAGTTTTATGGCTTGTTGGTCTTAGGGATAGCCATTAACTCTTTCATTCCTTTTAGTTTTCAAGGAAGGCTATTAACCCTTCAGATACCTCCTCCTTCTTGCATCCTCTCATAGCAGAGAAAAGAGAGAGAGAGGGAGGGAGGGAGGGAGGGAGAAAGAGAGAGACACTGAGACTCTTAGGATCTTGAGGTAGTAGTCAGTTCCTCTAGGTAGTAAGGGCTGGCAGGCTCTATGGTGAATGACAAACCAATCACATAACCCCCAGGGAGCTTGAGGACATAAAGAGAAAATGACTCAGGCAATAACCTTCTTAATGAGTACAACCACTTGAGAGAGGGGATGTCCAAGATGACCACAGGCATGATCATCCTCCTGATCTGGTCAGCAATGTTCAGTCTCATTTTTGTTGGGCATAGGCATTGTAAGTTTCTCAATGTGAGATCTCGATGCCAGGGGAAAACCAACAGCTGTGGTAGAGATTGCCTAAATCTAAATCCAGTTCCTGCCATAAATCCTCTCATAGGCCACTAAACAGTAA
>PVKW010045009.1:0-16000 GCA_004027895.1 Orientallactaga bullata
GTATACAGAAGAGATCCCTGGAGTGTGACTTCGTTGTACAGAAGAGATCCCCGGAGCGTGACTTCAGTGTACAGAAGAGATCCACAGAGTGTGACTTCGGCGTACAGAAGAGATCCACGGAGTGTGACTTCAGTGTACAGAAGAGATCCACGGAGTGTGACTTCAGTGTACAGAAGAGATCCCCAGAGTGTGACTTCAGTGCACAGACATGCTTGCAGAGAAGTCATCATGGATTACATGTGCAAGGTTTCTTTTGCTGAAAGTAAATTTTGCTCCTAAGACATTCATATTATTTTCCCGAAGGCTGTGTAAATACATTTATTTGTTAATTTCTATCTAGCTGCTGAGCCACGAGTCTCTTGGGATCAGCAGGACCAGAGGGTCTGATGAGGACCAGACAGTTTACAAGGCCATCTGGGAAGTGATCTGTTTTTCTGGAACACATTAGGGACACGTAAGGCTGTGCTTGCCACAGGCGTGTCAGCCCCAAGGACTATGGAGGGTCTGCCATGCATTAATCCTGTGCCTTAAGCAAGGTGCTTGTGACAGATTACAAACATGGTTGTAATTTATTTGACTTCCTCTATGTCCCCTTCAGATAGCTCCCTCCCACATTGGCTCTGCACTGACCTCAGGTCTTGCTTTGAATGCCGGGATGTTAGCAGACATAGCAGTGAAGGCTTGAAAAGTACTTGCACATGGTGACCGCCTGTCTTGTAGCTTGTAACGAGGCCACCCACATGTAAAGGGAATCAAGCTAATGTGGTACGAGATGAAAGACACTTGGCCAACCAACCTCATCCACCTGGTCCGTGGCCACCAACTCCCAGCCAGGTACAAAATAAGATCAAGACAGACCAGCCAGCCTCTAGCCAACCTGCTGGAACAGAGTGCCCTAGCAGAAACCAGCAGGACAGAGTGCATGTGAGTTCAGGCCAATCGCTGACCTGTAGCACTGAGCTCAGGAGAGGGCAGCATAAGGACACTGAGTTTGGGGATGCTTTGTTATGAAGCAAAAGCTGTCGATTCAAGACTCGGCCTGTCTACCTGGGAGGTGAAGAGAAGTTGCTCACGTCACAGGGTTCCTCAAGAGTCCTGCTCACAGTGGGTGGCAATGTTTGAGTCACCCTCTTCATGCAAATGCATGGAATGTACTGTTAGGAGTTCCTTTTCGGCTAGGCCACGTGACTTGCTCTGGCCAATTGTGGATGGGCAGAAATGGCAGTGGCTGGTGTGGGGGACTAGGCTATAAAAGCACCAGACAGAAGGTTCAGGAAACATTGTGGAAGAGATGGAAGAAAGAATGTAAGAGCCAGAGGACGGGGAGGAGAGCAGTGGAACACTGTCTTCTGGGCAGGAAGTGACCATTGTAGTCATGACCTTGCAGCAACTTTCCTTCCCCGCCTAAGACCTGCTCCACATTGGTCCATCAACACATCAACATGGACGATGGAGAGATGAACTGAGAAGAAAAAGTTCAGCAGGAGGTGGGCAGGAGAGGGACAAGAGAAGGCAACAGGAGGGAATTATGATCAAAATACAATCCATATGTGCATGAAAATGGTCAACATTTTCTTTTAAAAAAGAGAGCCTTAGAGGGTTTCCACGGGGTCTCCGGGGCCCCTGCTGTTATCATCAGACGTACCTGCTGCAGCCTGGTCATTGTGTGCAGAAGCAGGGTGAGGACGCGCCTCCATGGAGCTGTCCTCCAACCCTGCACCAGAGCACTTCCAAGTAGAACTTTGTGTAGACTCAGAGACACCGGCTGACCCTCCGGATGATGAGAAAACATTGGTGCTATTTTTAAAAAAAATTTATTTATTTATTTGAGAGAGAGAGAGAGGAAGAGGCAGATAGAGAGAAAGTGAAAATGGGCACGCCAAGACCTATAGCCACTGCAAACAAACTCCAGATGCATTCTCCCCCTTGTGCATCTGGCTTACGTGGGTCCTGGGGAATTGAACTGGGGTCCTTATGCTTTGCAGGCAAGTGTCTTAACCTCTAAGCCATTTCGCCAGCCCCATTGCTGCTATTTTAAGCCACGTGGTTTCAGGGCAGTTTGTTACTGACCCATACAGGTAGGAGTCCCACTTACAGACCACAGTTGAAAGGCCCGAGGGGAGAAGGGTGGCCAGGGTCAGGCCCTGGTTTGTTACTTGTTACTTCTTCAAAGCCTGTGGGAGAAGTAGAATCTAGAACGACACACTTTCCTACGACTACAGGCAACCCATGTGTGCCAGGCTATGTGTGAAACACGGTCTCAGCCCCCCCCCATCCCCTTCACTGCAGCACGTAAACAGTTACCAGAGTCTCAAAACAAGAGCCAGACACAGCCGAGGAGATGGAGTTTGAGTCCAAATGCAAGACCCGATGCTCAGCCAGTGTCCTCCGCCCCACAACTGCACGATTTCAGCACTTAGCATGGGGCTGTCCCCATGCTGGCTGCACTGTAGCCTTGAAGCCAGCCGTGCTGAGTCAGAGGACATCTCTGTGCCAGATAACAACTGCTCACCTGCCCAGTTCTGCATTCATAACTATACAAACAGCTTCTGTCTTCTTTGAGAAATGTCTGTGGGAACGGGCCACAGAACATGCACCGTGTGCACATGTTTAATTTCTACATCTGAGCTTGGCTGCAACTTCAAAGGAACCGACATGGCAAAGCAGAGGAACTTCCATGAACAGCTGGTAAAATAGAAGGAAGATGTAGGAGTTTAAGTGAAGTCGAAAGAGGTGACTGGAACCCTGATGGCCCCTCCCACGCCTTTCTCTTACATGGATGACCCTGTGTACAACGTACTCACCAACTGGGGCACCTGTAGGGATGAGGCGGGGCTGGGAGAATGTGTGCACCTGGTACTGCACTGGGCAAACCAGGATGTGTGCCCATGCCATCCTGTGAGGGAATGCGACAAAGACAATGGCAGCTAACCTTTTAAAGGACTTTAGCATTTACAGAGCCCTTTCACATGCCCTGCCAAGCAGATCGTTTAGAAGAGGAGAAAGTGGAGGCTTAAGAGTTGGTGTTTATAAAAAGAATGTGCTTGTCAAAGGGGAGACTCCAGTACAAGAATGCAAACTTTGGGTCTTAGAGCCTGTTGTGGTGTGCATGTGACATGTGTCCTTATGTCATGTGTTAAAGGCTTGGTCGCCAGAGGATGAGGCTTTTGGGGAAGTGGTTGGATCATGAGGATTCTGACCTAATCAATGCATTAATTCATTGATGGATTCATAATATGGTGGCTTTAGGAAGAGATGGTGGAAAATAGGAAGTGGGACCTGCTTGGAGGAAGTGGGTCACTGGGTCAGAGAGTACCTTTGGAAGGTATGTCTTGCTCCAGGCCCCCTTCTGTCCTCCTCTCCTTCTCTCTTTCCCCTTCCCTCTCTTTTTCCATCTCTCTTTCTCCTCCCTGACCACTTAGCTTTCCTCCAGCACACCCTTCTACCACGATACTTCTCCTTTATCATGGGCCTAAAAGCAATGGATCTAGCTAACTATGGGCTGAACCCATGAGCCAAAACAGTGTTTCCTCCTTTCTTTTTGAAACCTCAGAAATTTTGTCACCCAATGAAAACCAAGCCAACACATGTTCTTTCTCCTACAAGAACCATAAGCTCATTTTCTCTGACCTGCACATGAGGGTCACTTGATTCATACCTGATGAATGAACGATTGACTGGAACAAAGAAATTCTGAGTCACACAGCAGCATCCTCTCGCGTGAGTCCATAAAGGGCTCAGAGGCACACTAATGCTAATGTGAGAAAGGCACTGTGCTGTGGAAACTTCCCTGAAATCTCCTAATAACTTAATTGCTCCTTAATACGAAGAGGTTCCGCCAACATCCCCTTCTTATGTTCTTTGGTTGCTAAAAATGACTGCTTTGTTCTTTCCAGCGTGGGAGGACTGGATTGAGTTCTGCAATCAGCAGTGGTGGGAATAATATCTTTTTATGTGTGCCCTGCTTCCCCTCCCCCTCCCCGGCTATCCTTTCATCCTTTTGGGTTTTAAGACACCCTTTATGTTTGCCCCCTAACCCGTGCTCCATGTCAGAGGGGTGCTGTTACCTTTCATAAAGGCTTGGAAGGCTCCCTCTGTCCTCCAAAGTTTCCACCAAGGCCATATTTGCTGTAAATAGTTATGAAATTAGCGGTACAGTTCCTCAAGCGCTTCGTCTAATACTAGCTTTCGTTTATTTCTGGAGAAAAGTGCTTTCATTTCTACACCTTGGAGACAGTGGGGACTGAGGTGGTAAGTGCATATCCTACCAAGATATTTTGATCACAGTGTCTGTGAGCTTAGCACGTAAGGATTTTCTAAAAAGCCACCTCTGCTAGAAATACACTCATTGCCAAGGGAGAATGTGTGCTCTGCTCTCTGCTGGCTGGAGAGGCATCATCTCTGACTGTCTCCTCACTGTTCTCTCCACTGATTTTCCAGCGGTCTGAGGAACTTGCTTGTCCCTCAGGAAGATCTCTGTCCATCCACCTGAGGTGGCACAAGGTTGACCAAACATCCCTGCTCGGCACAGTGTGACGATATTCACCTCAATAAGGACTGGGGGTGGGGGGACTAGCACTGAACAATGGAACCCTACATTTCAGGGGGTCACACAGATAATATTAACGTGTACTGTCCAAGACAATGGGGGCTGGGCTCCTGCTGAACACATCAGCCAGCATGCTATGGTAACACACACCTGTGATCCTGACATTCCGGAGCCTGAGGAAGGATTGACAGGCTAGCCTAGGCTACATAGTACATCTCTCTAGAAAGAAGGGGAAAAAGAGGGATAGAGGGAAGGAGGGAGGAGAGAGGGAGAGAGAGGGAAAGAAGAGGAAAAAGAGGGGAAGAAAGGAGAAAGGAAAGGAAATAGTAAATAAAAGGAAGGGGAAAGGAAAAAGAGAGGAGACTCTGAAGAAATTATACAAGCTAAGCCTGTGCCTCAGGGCTCTCTGTCTTCTGCCCCCATAGGCTCCCTACTCCCACCTGGGTCCCCAGGAGCACCTCCTTCATAAGTCACCTGCCCAGGAAGGATGTCTTGGTAGGGGGACAAATTTATGACTCTAGATTGTAAGACAAATGCACATTCCCAGGAAGCAAGGATTTCAACAGGAATGTATTTGGGAGAGAGATGCCTTCTATTTTTTCCGTTGTTTTGGAATCAACAATTACAAAATTTCAGCCTTTGGCACATGGGCATGGCACAGCTCTGGAACAACTGTGATTTGGACAGAAGTGTAATGGTGCAACCAGTGAGGGCCTGGGAATGTGTATGTTGGAGTCCAAGCTCAATGAGGTCCACAAAGAGGATTAAGACCCTCAGCCAGGACCCCAGGAGAGAGAGACAGCCACCACGGATGACCGTGCAGGTACAAGAAGCTCTGCAGGAAGCACTGCCCTGCCGAATTTGTCCCCCCACTGTGATGGTTAATTCTTTTCTTTCTTTTTTTATTTTTTGTTTATTTTTATTTATTAATGAGCAACAGAAAGAGAGAGAAAGAGGCAGAGGGAGAGAGAGAAGGAGTGCACCAGGGCCTCCAGCCACTGCAAACGAACTGCAGATGCATGTGCCACCTTGTACATCTGGCTTACATGGGTCCTGGGGAATCAAGTCTCAAACTGGGGTCCTTAGGCTTCATAGGCAAGTGCTTAACCACCAAGCCATCTCTCCAGCCCCGTGATGGTTAATTCTGATCATCAACTTGACAGGATCTAGAATCACCAAAGAGACAAACCTCTGAGTATGTCTGTGAGAGAATTTCTGGATTATGTTAACTGCCCAGGGAAGGCCCACTGTATCTGTACGTGGCTCCATTCTATAGGCTGGGGCCCAGGCTGAATGCAAAGGAGAAAGGAGAGAGTGAGCTGAGCACCTGCGTTGGGTTCTCTCTGCTTCCTTACGATGGATGTAATGTAGCTGGCTGCCCTCCTGTGCTGCTGCCTTGCCTTCCCCACCATGATGAACGACAGTATCCCCCCCTCCCTGAAGTTACATCAGGTATTTTGTCACAGCACCAAGAAAAGTAACTAACACACCAGGGACCTGGAGATGCCAGCTCCTTGCAGCCACAGAGCACAGTTTGTTGATCTGCCTCCCTGGGGCCCAGCACCCCGGAGACAGCTAACAGCTATTGGCTAAACACAGGGTGTGGGGCTGGAGAGGGAGAGGATGGTGAAGACCACTTCATGGAGGAGCCAATGCTAGCTGAGTTGCAGCGAATGTGGGAATGGCATTCTCTACCCTGGGAACAGCATGCCCAAGGCTTGTGACAAGAAGGCCCAGTCTGTCTTGAGGCACGTAAGTGATATGATACTTCCGGATTTGTACCCAGAACCGTACTGCCGTCAGAAGAAACTTCTCATGCCAGCCTCATCAACCATCAAGTGGAATGAAAGAGCAAGGGGCTTCATGGGCCCATGCCCATGTTACGAAGCCCAGTGACACAAAATGCAACGAAGCCGACCACAGAGCCCATCCAAAGGCAGCAGTGATGTCATCCAGCACCTGGCCCTGAACCAGGGGCACCTGTAGGTCACCCAGGACATGGAAGGCTTCCCAGCCTGGAGTGTGATAAGCCATCATTCAACTTTATTCCATGCAAGGAGACCCGCAAAATGTCTGGTTATGGCACAAGCCCAGTATAAACTGGAATTGATTTCTGGTTGCCCAGATCCTCTTAAAATTTCCTAGTACTTCTATGCAAAAGAAAAGGGTTTAAACTATTTAGATTTGTCTGTCCAGTACCAAGGGCCTCCCTGATGCTGTCTACCTACCTGCTTTGCTGCCATTTTACACGAACCACACTAGAGAACTACCGTGTCTGTCCCCCGCCTTAAGGTCTTTCTGTGTGTGGTCTCACATTCCTGTGAGATAAGCAGGTGGCCATTTGTAACTCCAGTGGCAGATTTAGAAACCGTGGCTGACAGAGCCCAAATTGTGTGGTTTTGAGGTGACGAAGGAGCCCTGGCCTCATGTATCTCTGTAACCTGCCTCTCTCTCCCTGTCTCATCTGATACCTACCTGTCTGTCATCTGTCCAGGCCCATCACCCATGCAGAACATGCTGAGAGACCTGCTGAGGGCTGCCAAGGTCATGGCTTCACCTTCTTGTGGTCCAAAGTGCCACTCAAAGCATGTCTAATCTTTCTGGGGCTCAAATCAGGAATAGACACCCCCATTTTCAGTAACGGTGGGTGAGGAAGAGCCACTAGAAGCACTTGTGTTGATGGTGACAGGGCACTGTGTCACCTTCAGACAAGCAGAGGAAGTTAGCACTCAGCATGTGAACTTACTCCTGAGAGTCTCCAGGTCCCCCACCAGTCTATAAGCACGGGTCCCATTTCCAAAGAAGAACATGTGTTTTCCTGAGATGGTTGAAACATAAATCTACATCATTGTCCCCCCTCCATGTTTTGTGTATGTACTAGACTGTGTCTTTTATTGTTTTGTTTTGTTTTGTTTTGTTTTGTTTTGTTTTTGTTGTTTTTGAGGTAGGGTCTCACTCGAGCCCAGGCTGACCTGGAATTCACTCTGTATTCTCAGGGTGGACTCGAACTCATGGCAATCCTCTTACCTCTGCCTCCCGAGTGCTGGGATTAAAGGCATGTGCCACCACGCCTGGTAGATTGTGTCTTTTAATTTTTATTTATTTATTTTTTATTTGAGAAAGAGAAAGAGAAAGAGAGAGAGAGAGAGAATGAGCGCACCAGGACCTCCAGCCATTGCAGATAAACTCCAGATGCATGTGCCCCCTTGTGCATCTGACTTTACATAGGTCCTGGAGAGTCGAACGGGGATCCTTTGGCTTTGCAGGCAAATGCCTTAACCGCTAAGTCATCCCTCCAGCCTGACTGTGTCTTTTAAAAAGTGGAAGCCCGAAAGGTAATGCTTCCCAGAGACACATAAACGGTTGCAGGTCTTCCTTACTGTGGGAGTGCCTGAGCAGGAGTGACAGCTGTTTCTGTGTACTTTCCAGTTGGGAACAGTTTGTTTAACAGATACTACATGAGCCCCAGTCTGCCATTCTCATTCCCATCTCTCAGCATGGCACAGTGCCAGCTCACAGGTGGAAGCTCTCTGCCCTGTAGAGGTGCCAGGGACATGTGGCTTGAAAGTGGCACTGAATAGAGCACAGAGGGTCCCTGGCTTTTTGCTTTGTTGAAGTCTCCTAGTGGCCCTATCAGTTACTGCCTTATTTCTCCTTGATGCATACTTCCCCAGTCTTACTATAAAACTTTGAACAGATATCACCAGCAAACACATGTCCTAAGTGTTTGTTGTGGGTAAGGCCTGTGCTGAAAGCCCACTTTAGATTCTGCCTCTCACTGGAGCATCTTCACATCAGCCCTCAAAGACCTGAAGGTGCGGGCTGGAGAGATGGCTTAGCGGTTAAGGCGTTTGCCTGCAAAGCCAAAGGAGCCTGGTTCAGCTCTCCAGGACCCATGTAAGCCAGCTGCACAAGGGGGCGCATACAACTGGAGTTCATTTGCAGTGGCTGGAGGCCCTGGCGTGTCCATTCTCAATTTCTCTCTGCCTCTTTCTCTCTTTCAAATAAATAAATAAAATTTTTTTTAAAAAGACCTGAAGGTGGATCATGTTACCAACTCCACAGAGAAAGAGGGTCTCTGAGTTAACTCACCTGTTAGCCTCTCTCAGGGGTCTACAAGTCTATGAGAAAATTGAAGATTGGAACAAGTACAATTGTTTACCACATCTAAGCTTTGAACTAGCTGGTGAAGAAATATTTCTTTTTTAAAATTTTTAATTGTTTATTTTTATTTATTTGAGAGTGACAGAGAGAGAAATAGGCAGAGAGAGAGAGACAGAGAGAGAGAGAGAGAGAGAGAGAATGGGCTCACCAGGGTCTCCAGCTACTACAAACAAACTCCATATGCCTGTGCTCCCTTGTGCATCTGGCTTATGTAGGTCCTGGGGAATCGAGCCTTGAACTGGGGTCCTTAGGCTTCACAGGCAAGCACTTAACCACTAAGCTATCTCTCCAGCCCTGAAGAAATATTTCTTATCATGGTATTCAATAACAATATGAATGGCAAGTCAGAGGTAGCCACAAACTCCTTGAGATTTTTCCCATGGAGAGATAGGCATCCCAAGCCGACAGCACTCCATGGTAGCCCTTGCACAGTCCTGGTATATTCAAAACATCTTCAGGTCTACATGCAAACCAGTCTATCTTCCAATGGCTTCATCAGCTTTTGCCTCAGGGTCTTCCCACCTTGCCTCATGTCACACATCTCAGCAGCAGCTCCTGGAACCATGTGCACGTCATGACCCACCTCATACATTCTTCATGCTTCCGAAACTAATACCAGGTGAGCAGGATGCAGTCATGTTATTAATTCAAGGACCAAATAAATCATGACCTTAAAGAGCAGGTTCCTTCCTTTCAGTCAACTCCTTTCAAAAACAGTTTGCAGGGCTGGAGGAGTGGCTTAGTGGTTAAGACCCTTGCCTGCAAAGCCAAAGGATCCAAGTTCAGTTCCCCAGGCCCACATAAGCCAGATGCACAAAGTGGCACATGCATCTGGAGTTCATTTGCAGTGGCTGAAGGCACTGGCATGCCCATTCTCTCTCTTTCTTTCTCTCTCTCTCTCTCTGTACCTCTTTCTCTCTCAATTAATAAAATTAATTATTGGAAAAAAACAGTTTGTATTCATACCATTTAGTCTTTCCTCAGGCATCCTTTCCATTGTTTCAGTGTAAAATAGTTGGGCCATATTCCTTTCAAATGCTAATGTTTTTGACAATAGCAGCTTCAGTAACCTAAAACCAGTCTCTGTGCCTATAAATTTTAAACTTGTTTGGATTTCTCTAATTTTAATTTTATATTTCTTAGTTCCATATCTGTTGGTCATGGGCGTACCCTGGTCAATTAAAACGGACAATGGCCCTGCATACACATCTGCCCAAATTCACATCCTTCATGGAATCTTGGGAAATAAAAGACTCCCTTGGGATCCCCTGCAACCCATAAGGACAAGCCATCATGGAGAGAATAAGCCGGACCCTAAAGGAACTAATTATAAAACAAAAGTCCACTATGTCGCCCAAGGACCCCCACTTGGCCCTAGTGGAAGCTCTCTTCACCCTCAATTTTCTCACCTTTGATGATGCAGGACTGTCCCCAGCCTACAAACACTGGAGATCCCAACCAAACACAACACCCTTACCCTTAGTCCGCTGGAAGGATCCTCTTACTAATATTTGAAAGGGACCCCACCCTCTTTTAATGCAGGGCCAAGGGTATGCTTGTGTCTTTCCAGAAACTTCACAGATCCTGATCTGGATCCCTGCCAGAAACATCTGTCCAGCCACTGACTCAGGGATCGACCTTGATGAAGAGGCTGATGCCAAACCCCTCAGGCTGGATATGGGACTTTAAACTTATTCCCCCATTTTTTTCTCCTTATATCTCCTTTTCTCCCTACTATGCCTTCTCAGAAACCATTTTGGACAACTCTTCTTAGGCCATACTTGCTTGGTGCGTTGGGCCTAGATTCCCACGTTTTTCCTAGGCTTTATTTTAGCCACTCTATTTCACTGCATTCCTCCCCCTTCAAGCATGCACTTCTCCTTAGCCACACCTTGCCTTTTTTGCTTATTAATGCCTCTTATGGTAATGCTATCCTCCAATCAGCCATAAATTCCTTTGCAACTCCTTTGATTACATTGAGCTGCTACCATTAAGGACAGTCAATGCTACTAACTATGATGGTAGGGTGAGCTCACGACAGTCACCCAGCAACCTGTCCTACCCCAGTCTTTTTCAGGGTCTATAGTTAATTCTCACTCGCTGGGACTGTTCACATGCCACAGAGCCACCACTTGGCCCTCCTATGCCTCCTAGGCAACAGCCTCATATGTATGCCACAATGAAGGTCTAACCCTAGCCAGACCTCATGCTAAAAGCCATACCAGGCCACACCCCTCAGGTTTTCTCACCAGGATGGTGGACAGTCAATGACAGGTAAGATTCCATGAGATGGGGCAACCTAAGACAGGCACCGTCACATGTGATGATCCCTTGGGGCCTGGGTTCAACAATGGCTTGCAAAAAACCATACCAGGCCACACCCCTCAGGTTTTCTCACTAGGATGGCAAGTAGCCAATGACGGGTAAGACTCCTTGAGATGGGACAACCCAAGACAGGCACCGTCACGTATGATGATCCCTTGGGGCCTGGGTTCAACAATGGCTTGGCAAAAAACCATACCTCTCAGGGTTGCCAATAATAAAAACAAAAAGGAGGATATGTATGGCACAATGCAGGCCTGGTCCTAGCCAGACCGCATGGCAGAAGAAACCAGGAAGTGGCTTCTGTGAACATGGCATTCTGCGCAGGCCTGGCGTGACAACAGCTACAGTCCCATGCTCGCAAGAAACCTGCTACGAGATGACCTGTCCAGAGACAGGCTGTCATTGGTCACAAAAAGGGGGACAACACCATACAATAATTGGCCAGCCAAGCCCCTTAAACCCCCCCTGCACTTCCTCAATAAAAGAGTTTGTGGCAGCTCGCTTCCCGCTTTCACCCAACTCCTGGAGTCTGTGTCGTGATTCTGCGCTGCTTACCCCCAACTCGGCAGAGACCCTACCATCCCTCCTGGGCTGGCCTTAGGGGGCACCACAACACATATCTTTATCCAAGCACGTCCATTACAAATGTAACCTTGATCAAACTTTCTGGGCATGCACAGCAGAATGCAGCCAGCCCTTATGCCAGTAGCCCAGTTCCAACCAAGTTCTCTGTAGCCCTTCCTTCCCTTTAGAAAGTTCATAAGCCAAGCCTTCAAATACAATTCTCTCTTCACTTGACATTTTCAAACTGTCACCAGAATAGTCCATAAAACTTGTCTTACTGCTCTGGAAGTCATCTTCATTTGCAAGTTCCAAGTATGTGCCCATTCCTCCAAAAAAAAAGTTCCAAAAGACCCAAATCCACATGGTCAGATTTATCATGCACAAATACTCCACTCTTGGTACCAATTTTCTGTAGTAGACAGCTTCACATTACTGGAATGAGCCTCCAAACCAGACATGGTTTATTGGAGGAACAGAATTTATTTCAGGCTTACAGATCCAGGGGAAGTTCCATAATGGCCAAAAAGAGAAAACCCACCACTGAAAACAAGAGCAAAAACCAGCAGCCAAATAGCAGACAACCCAGGCAGAACTCAGACACTCTGCATTCCATCAGCTGGAATTAAGATCCACTGCCAGGTACAGCCTAGGGCTGCCCACAGTGTTACCTCCTCCAGCTATGTGGCTGGAAATCCAAGTTACAAGCTTTAATAAACACCTGAACCTATTGGGGGACATCCATTCAAACTACCACACCCTCCAGAAAGCAATTTTTAATATGAATCTAAGATCCTAAGTGCCATTTTTAGTGGTCGTGTGATTCCCTTCTGAGGAATCTATTCTAAGCACATAATGTTGACCAGTTCAGCTTTGTTTACAATAGCATAAGATTAAAATAATCTGAATGTCAAGCATCACAGAAACTTAAGCACAATAAAACAATGTCATGTTCTTAAGAGTTTTCACTTTATTTTAGTTTTTATTTGTTTTGTTTATTTTTTTCCCTCAGTAGTGGGGATCCAATCAGGGAATCTCCCATGCAAGGCAAGTGCCTGTGATGTTTTCTATTCCTTATGAACGTGACAGGACCTGTGAGGAGTTACATAGATTAGGTTAGCTTCTGGATATGCCTTGATTACATTTATTGAAGTGGTAAGACCTGCCTGGTCTGTGGGCAGCACCATTTTATGGGCTGGGGTCCTGGCCTGAATAAAAAAGAGAAGACTAGAAACATAGGCAATTATCATTCTGTTTGCTTACTGTAAACTTACTTACAGCTTCTGCCATCATTCCTTCACTGCCAAGAGTGGTTATAACTGGGAACTATAAGCTGAAACCAACTCTTCTTCCCTTAAACTGATTTTTTTTAAGATACCATTTAAAAAATATATATTTTGTTTATTTATTTATTTGAGAGAGACAGAGAGAGAGAGAGAAAGAGAGAGAGAATGGGCACACCAGGGCCTCTAGCCACTACAAACTCCAGATGCCTGCGCCCCCTTGTGCATCTGGCTTTCATGGGTCCTGGGGAGTTGAACTGGGATCCTTTGGCTTTGCAGGCAAATGCCTTAACCACTAAGCCATCTCTCCAGCCCCTACACTGTTTTTTTTAAAGGTAATCTGTCCCAACAACAATAAGGTAGCTACTACATGTTCCGTCATTGAACCATACTCTTAGCCTTCTTGTTTTGGGTGGTGGTGGGGGGTTCAAGGTAGGGTCTCACTCTAGCCCAGGCTGACCTAGAATCCACTATGTAGTCTCAGGCTAGCCTCAAACTCATAGCAATCCTCCGACCTCAGCCTCCTGAGTGCTGGGATTAAAGTCATGTGCCACCATGCCTGGCTCAGCCCTTTTCTTTAAGGCAGGCTCTCATGTATCCCAAGCTGGCTTTGAACTCCATGTCCTCCAGCCTGCGCCTCCCTTGTGCTAAGGTCATAGGCATGTCAAGCTTATGCAGCACTGAGGGTCAAATGCAGATCTTCATGCCTGATGTTAGCACTCGACCACCCGAGCTACCTACCTGGTCCCTTTCCTCCATTTAAAAGAGATGCTCATGGCAATGGAAAAGGACTCCAAAATGTATTTGCTATATGCTTATCAATATTAAAGATACATAGATATGAGACTACTCTGAAGGAAAACACCGAAAATAACAAGCATGGTTACCTACAAGGAATGGAGTTCTTACTCTAATTCTTCATTTTTTTCTTCACTTCCCAAGTTATTCGTGAGACTGTATTGCTTTGTGTGATGGTTAAGTTTTGTTGTCAACTTGATCATATTAGGAATTGACTGAGAGACATGCCTCATGGGCCCGTCTGAGCTCGTTTCCAGGAAGGACCAACTGAGGGAGCTGGTGCTTCCTCTAGAGCGGGAAGCCCTTCTGGTGGTGGACGCTATCTAAAGAAACCTCAGGAGAACACAGAGCCTTTTGCCTGGCTGCCCGTGCACTTGCTGGTGAGCGCATCGACCTGGTTGCTGCCACCATCCTTCGTAGAAATCAAAACCCAGCTTCATCAGTCGTCCGGTGCGGACTGAAGACCAGCGGCTCTCCAGGAATCATTAACCTTCAGTGACAGATTGGGACTGCTGAGACGTCCAGCCTCAAGGACTGAGCTGCTACTGGACTCTCTAGTCTTTAGACAGCCAATGGTGGACAGCTCAACCTGTATCTTATAAGATTATCTAATAACCCCATTGATATGATGTATTCACTCTATTGGTCCTTTTCCTCTAGAGAACCCCAAATATATATATATATTTTTTTTCTGAGGTAGAGTCTCGCTATAGCTCAAGCTGACCTGGAATTCACTATGTGGTATCAGGGTGGCCTCAAACTCACAGCAATCCACCTCTGTGCTGGGATTAAAGGCATGTGCAACCACACCCAGCCCTATATTTTGTTTTAGTCAAAATGTGTTAGCTTTTGATGATAAAGACAACAAAATACCTTTAACAATTAACTTGATAAAGAGAAAAGGTGTATGTTTGCTCACAGTTTTGGATGTTCAATTCAAGACCAAATTGCTCCATTGCTTTGGACCTTTTGCATTAGGAAACTAGAGTGAAGAAGAAGATGGGCCAGGTACCGCAGGCACCTTCAAGGGTACACCCTCTGTGACCTAAGGACCCTCAACAATGTACCACCTCCTAAAGGTGCCACCACCACATCCTATTACTGCCATCCTTGGGACCAAGTCCTTAACAGATGAATGAGGACATTAAGCATCCACACTATAGCACAAATAAGCAGAGCTGGATGACTCAGGGGATGAAGCTCTTGCTGCCTATGGGGTGTGAGTGTGGATTCCCAGGCCCCATGTAAAGCCACGTGTGGTAGCATAAGGGTGTGCAATACCAGCATGCCTACTGTAAGATAGGAAGGAGGTGGAGACAGGAGGATCCCCAGAGGTGCAGAGGTGAACAAAGAAAGTTCCTGCCTCAAACAAGGTAGAAGGCAGAAGATGAGGACCAGTATGCAAGGCTGTTCTCTGACCTCCGCACGCAAGCTGGGGCAGGTGCACACCTACACTCACACATAAACACACACACACACACACACACACACACACATGAGGAACAAGCCAATGAGAACAAAGGATAAGTACCTGCACTATCAGAAGTGAGAAAATAGGAGGGGATATGATGCAGAGTGGAGTTTCAAAGGGGAAAGTGGGGGGAGGGAAGTACCATGGGATATTGTCTACAATTAAGGAAGTTGTCAATGAAAATAAATTTAAAAAATAAAAAAGTGAGAAAATGCTGAATGAAAGTGAGTCCTGAGGTGGAGAAAGTCTTTTGCTCAAAGACGAACTGTATCCAATAGGTTGACGTTCTTATAAAGAAACTTGACTTTCCAAGATGCCAAGAATTTACACTTGTTCTGTCAAGGTTACAAAGAAGGTTACATGTGAAGTTATACCGGCTCGTGAGAGCTGCTGGCCCAAATGCATCCACCTTCAAACGCCCCATCCCCTGGTATAATCCAACCCCAAAGTGACTCCCCCCCGCCACATCCTAACCCAACTCTCAATTTCCAGTGCACTTGCCTGACTCGACTCTCTAACCATGTTTAGTGAACGTGGACTCCAGCCAGCCCTTAGGCATGGCACAGTGGGTGTGAATGATGGCTCTGGTCCCTGGCTTCAAGATACTTTGTTGCTTGCCTGACTATTTCTGCACTGAATTTATTTCGTCCAGCAGTCTACGTGGGCCCCAGGGTGGCAGAGCCCTTACCAAACACTCTTTTTTTTTAAAATGTATGTGTGCACATGCATGTATATGTGTGGCACATGTATGTGGTGTGGTATGTGTATGTACACGTGTATGTGTTCAGATGCATTGTCTATGCACAGGCCAGGGGAAAACATGGAGTGTCCTCCTGTTACTCTTCCATG
>PVKW010045010.1:0-16003 GCA_004027895.1 Orientallactaga bullata
AAAAAAAAAATTATTTTATTTATTTTTGGAGAGAGACACAGAGAGAGATAGACAGAGAGGGAGAGGAAGACAGAGATGGGCGTGCCACAGTCTCTCAGCTGCTGTGAACGAAATCCAGATGTGTGCACCCCCTTGTGGTCAAGTGCGGCATTGCTCCCTTGCGTCACTGCATCTGGCTAAATGTGGGACCTGGAGATTGGAACCGGGTTCTTAGGCTTAGCAGGCAGGCGCCTTAACCGCTAAGCCATCCAGCCCGGGCTTGGCTTTTTAAAAAATTAATTTTTTTTGCAGGGGGCGTGGTGGCACACACCTTTAATCCCAGCACTTGGGAGGCAGAGGTAGGAGGGTTGCCATGAGTTTGAGGCCACCCTGAGACTACAGAGTGAATTCCAGGTCAGCCTGGGCTACACCTACCTTGAAAAACAAACAAAAAAATTATTTTTATTTGCAAAGAGAGAGAGAGAGAGAGAGAGAAAGGGAGAGAGAGAGAATGCCTCCAGTCATTTGCAAATGAACTCTAGATGCATGTGACACTTTGTGCATCTGGTCTTATGTGGGTACTGGGGAATCAAACCTGGTCGTTAGGCTTTGCAGGTAAGCGCCTTAACCACTGAGCCGTCTCTACAGCCCCATGAGCTTGGCTTTTGAGTAGCTGTGGGATCCAGGGAGCTTTTAAACTTCCTTATCCACTCTCAGGGCCATGGGAATGACTGTGCTCAGTAGCTTACTGCCTGATTGCTACAGAGCAGTAACAGCGTCTTACAGGACATTATTGCAGAATGACTGAACCTTTGCCTTATATACAAGGTCTGGAGAAGTTCACGGCATTGCCCACAGTGAGACACTTCCATGCGGGGCTCTTCCTGTCATGCCAGGCTGTCATGCCTCCATGAAGATGGCAGAGGTTTGTAGTTCCTTTCTATGGAAGAGGCCCAGGAGCTCATAGAATGGGGGCTCTCTTGGGTGGAGAGATGACCTAGTGGCTAAGGCATCTGCCTGTGAAGCCTAAGAATGCTTGTTCAAATCTCCAGGTCCCACATATAACCAGATGCAAAAGTGACCCAAGCACACAATGTTGCACATGCGCACAAGGGGGCGCACAGCCGGAGTTCATTCACAGTGGCTGAAAAGGCCCTGGCGTGCCCATCCTCTCTCTCTCTCAAAAAATAAATAAAAAAAAAAATAAAAACAATGGGGGCTCTCTCTTATGTTTCCCAAAGGACAAAATGCAATGTCATGTGTTGGGCCTGGTTTACATTTCTCTGCTTCTGCTCAGGGGCAGAGTTTGTTTGCAATGTGCTGCCTGGCTGACCAAGGGTAGTCAGTGCTTAGTGGAGACCCACCCCTTGCATCTGACTGGAAGCAAATACTCTTTCCTTTCCCCCTTCCCTTCCCTTCCCTTCCCTTCCCTTCCCTTCCCTTCCCTTCCCTTCCCTTCCCTTCCCTTCTCTTCTCTTCTCTTCTCTTCTCTTCTCTTCTGTTTCCCTTCATGGTACAGTCTCACTCTAGCTCAGACTGACCTGGATGGAATTCACTCTGTAGTCTCAGGCTGGCCTCAAACTCATAGTGATCCCCTCTGCCTCCCGAGTGCTGGGATTAAAGACGTGTGCTAGAATGCCCGGTTCTCTTCTCCTTCTCCCTCTCTTCTTCTTGTGTCTGCCCATGCTCACAGAATGACCACCCTGAGAACAAATGCAGGTCAGGATGCTTGTGGACGGAGCCGATGGTTTCAGGGTATAGAGAGTAATCATTGTCAAATACATTTCTGTTCCAACTAACACATGTTTTACTGATGGGTGTGGCTGACTCTTCATACATAACCTGCTTTTATCAGGACCAGGGATTAGCCAGCTTTTTATTGGGACTTAGCTTTCCACCCTAAGTATCAATGTACATTAAAAAAAAAAACCTTTTTATTGGCAACTTTTGTAAACGTAGACAATATACCACGATCATAAACCTTTCCACCACTCCCCTTCGCCCTCCCTAATCTCTACTGAGTCCTTTTTCCAGTTAGTCTGTCTTGTATTTTGATGTCATTCTTTTCCCCCTCCTATTATGCAAGTCCTGTGGAGGTAGTATCAGCCACTGTGAGGTCAAGGCCACTTTGCGTGTGGAAGGCAGTATTGTAAGCTCTCCTCCCCTTCCTCTGGCTCTTACATCCTTTCTGCCTCCTCTTCCACAATGGTCCCTGAGCCTTGGAGGGTGTGATAGAGATGTCTCACTTAGTGCTGAACTGTCACTTCTCAGCCCTTTGGTGAGTTTTGAATCTCCCCAGTGGTCACCACCATTTGAAAAGAGAAGCGTCTCTAACTAAAAGTGAGAGTAGCATTAATGTATGGGCATAGACATAAGTGGTTAGAGGACAGTTTGGTGGGCAGAATATACGTCAATGCACATTTTTGATCCTGGGGTTGGAGCAGGAGGGAGTAAGAGGACTTTGGACAAGGAGACAGTTTCATAGTGGCTTTTTTTTTTTTTTTAAGGCTGGTGTATCAGTTACTTTTTTGATGCTGTGAACAAATACCAGACCAGAAACAACTTCGGGATAGGAAAGGATTTATTTGGGTCTATATTTCCAGAGGGCAGAGTCCATTACACTGAGGAAGACCTGGCAGGCAGAAGTGGGAAGTCAGAGCCAAATTTCAGTCATCAGGAAGCAAAAGGCAACCGGGGAGTAGGGTCAGGCCATAAACCTTTAAGGCCCACGTGCAGTGTCCACTTCCGCCAGCAAGGCTCCGCCTTCTAAAGATTCCACAGTGTTCCCAAACAGCGCCACCAAGCTGCAAAGCAGATGTTCTCCTCCAAGCCACAAGGGAGTTCTAGATGGGACGCTTCACGAGGCAGATGTTCTGGCTGAAAGCACTGGGGGAGTTCTGGAGAGATGGCTCTGCCATCAAAGGTGCTTGCTTGTAATGCACGATAATCAGGGTTCACTTCCCCGGTGCCCAAGTAAGCTGAATGCAAAAGTAGTGCATACATCTGGAGTGCGTTTGCAGTGGCAGGAGGCCCTGGTATACTCATATCACCCCCTCCCCCCGCTTGCAAATAAATAAATCAATAAATTTAAAAAAGGCACTTGGGAAAAGTTCCAGGCCTTTATGCTGCCTGGTGAGATGCCTACTCTTTCACCCCTCTCCTTTCCTTCGCCCCTTGTCATCTTGGGGACCCCACACAAGGCACTTGATACAAACGGATTTCCTATTTTGGGATCTGACCACAAGGGGAGCACGAACAGCAGGCACCCAGTGTTTGTAATCTCCAAGTTCAGATTCAGTGCTCACATATCAGCGCTTTCTGCTGTGGGCTCACTCCCTGCCAGGGGAGGAGGGCTAGGGGCGGGGTTGGGCATGAAGGAAGTGCTCTGTGTTTGCTTTTCAGGGCTGTTTTATCAATGGGCCATTTGGTGACTCAGCCTTGGTGTACCAATATTACTCTAAAACCTGACAGTCCAGGTTAGATTCTCCAGTACCTATGTAAAGCCAGATACACAAAGTGGCACTTGTGTCCCGAGTTTGCAGCGGTAAGAGGCCCTGGCATGTCTATTCTCTCTTCCTCTGTCTCTCTTGAAAATAAGTAATAAAAATATTTCTTAGGGCTGGAGAGATGGCTCAGTGGTTGAAGGCACTTGCTTGCAAGGCCTGAGGGCCCAAGTTCGAATCCCCAGTACCCACATAAAGCCAGATGCACAAAGTAGCGCATGTGTCTAGAGTTCGTTTGCAGTGGCAGGAGGCCCTGGTGCGCCCATTCTCTCTCTCACTTTCTCTGTCTCTGTCTGCCTTTTTTCTCTGACTCTTATAAATCAATGTCAATGAATAAATAAATAATATTAAAATATTGGTTGGGGCTGCAGTTATTTAAAGATTTGGTTAGGGTTGGATTTTTCTTGTCTTTTAAAAAACATTTATTTATTTTCAAGCAGAGAGAGAGATATATAAAGAAGGAACACAGAGGGAGACAGAGAGAAGGAGAGAGAGAAAGGGCATGCAGGGCCTCCAGCCATTGCAAATGAACTCCAGATGCATGTGCCACTATGCATCTGGCTTTACATAGGTAATGGGGAATCAAACCCAGGTCATTAGGCTTTGCAGGCAAGCACCTTAACCACTGAGCCATTTCTCCAGCCCAGGATTGGGTTTTTCGAAGAGAGCTTACTCACATGCCTGGATGATTTGGGCTTAGCTAGTGGGAGACCTCCGTTCTTCATCACTGGGGTCTCTCCAGACTAGGACTGCCTGGGTGTCCCCATGGCATGGCAACAGGCTTCTGTAGGAAGAGTGGTCCCAGAAAGAGCAAAGTGGAAGCTGCGGAGCCTGTCAGGGCCCCGCATGGGAAGTGATCAGCGGTGACCTGGGCCAGCTCTAGTTAGTATGTGAAGAGAGGATCCATGGATGATAACCCCTAGGACATCCTGAAAGTGTTTTGAGGTAAGGTCTCACTCTAGCCCAGGCTGACCTGAAACTCACTCAGTAGTCTCCGGCTGGCCTTGAAATCACAGAGATCCTCCTCACTCTGCCTCATGAGTGCTGGGATTAAAGGTGTGCACCAACATGCCTGGCCAAAGATGAATATTTGTCACATTTCCCAATTCCCTAAATGGCTCTTACTGGTTTTTCCCTATGCCACTGAAATGAAATCTTTACATTCCTCGATCAGGGATCTATTACAACATGACAGGGCTAAGGATCCCCAAGCCTTGCACTCTCCATAAACAAGCCCTGGAATTGGCAAACACCCACATCAAGTGCTGCAAAGGGCCATTCTGTTAATTTGCCAATAATTATCCTCAAATGCCATTTATTACAGAAAAAGATGATTTTAGCAGAAGCAGAAAAATACTGATTGCTGCTCTCTGCATTTTTAATACGAGCATTTGGTTTATAAATGAATCCTTCGTCTTGTTAATTAGAGCAGGAAGACTCTAAACCCAAGCTCTAACCCGTTCAGGGAATAATTCATTAAAATGAATTTCTTCTCAGGTCCAGTCTTATGTCTGGCTTTAGCAAGCATAATCAGGCATGCTGGATTGGGGATTGTCTTTTTAAATTTTTATTTTATTTTATTTTATTTGGTTTTTTCAAGGTAGGGTTTCACTCTAGTCCAGGCTGACCTGTAACTCACTATGTAGTCTCAGGGTGGCCTCGAACTCATGGCAATCCTCCTACCTCTGCCTCCTGAGTGTTGGGATTAAAGGCATGTGCCACCATGCCTGGCTCTTTTATTTTTTACTATTTTATTTATTAATTCATTTATTTGAGAGAGAGAGAGAGGAAGAGGCAGACAGAGAAAGAATAGGCACACCAGGGCCTCCAGCCACCCTGGATAAACTCCAGACGCCTGCATCACCTTGTGCATCTGGCTTATGTGGGTACTGGAGAATTGAACCTGGGTCCTTAGGCTTTGCAGGCAAGTGCTTTAACTGCTAAGCCATTCCTCCAGCCCTTGGGTTTGTATTTAACAAAGAATTGGGTAAACAAAAGTGAGAAGGGTAATTATTAAATTATTATATTTATTTAGGGAAATAAAAAAACAAGAGAAGGAATTTTGTTATACCCAAGTGGTCTGAAAGCCCATGTGGTGATCCTGGAAGAAACATGAAAAGAAATTTAGAGAAAAAAAGAAAATAAAGTACAAAAATCTCCTGCCATGTGGAGGGCAGGAGGGGGTAGACCAGAGATCAAGGGGGGCGGTTCTCCCTCCTCTCACACATGGGCTGATAGGAGGGGAGACTTAAAGCACCTGGAGATTCAGGAGCAAAGAATAGGCCACCATGAGAGCTTGCCCTCGCTTGGTAAATTTATTTATAACTGAATGGTGGTGGGCCCTACCTTCCTGCTCAGGTCAGCTGCTAGACAGTTGATTGGTCTGGGCTAGAGGATGGCTCAGAAAGAGGCCAGCCATGACGCCAAGTTCTGGGGGCTGAACTTGACCAACCACAATGTCAGGAGTAGATTTAAATTCTAGAAAAGGCGACCTCCCTCCCAGGAGAGTCTCAGGTTGTTTGTGGAAAAATGGATCTAGGGAACGTCTTTAGGCAAGAGATGAGGCGAGGCCAGCTTCCTCTCTGTACTCTGGCAAAGCCCAGAGACTCCTGTTTTGTATCTCAGGGCCCCAGTCACCGTAACTGCCCAGCAAAGCTCCCTCTCCACGGACACATAGATGTATCTTGCTGAAAGCATTCTACAGGTAAGGACTGTCATCTTAGTTTTGTTTTCCAGAACATTTGTCATGAGTATATTTATGAAAAAATCTGACTGTATCCTTTTATTTCCCTTTCCTTCTCTTTCCTCCCCTTTCCCTTCCCCTCCCTCCCCTCCCTTCTCTTCTCCCTCCTTCCTTTCCCTTCTATTTCCTTTCCCCCTTTCCCTCCTTTTCCATGTCCCCTATCCCCTTCTACCTCCTTTCTCTTTCTTTTCTTTTCCCACTGAAGTACACAGTACCACCCTCTAGTAAGAACACTTAGTGATGGAAATGGCCCTGCCTCCAAACTTGTCAAATCCCTGAGACCCTAGGCCAGCACCTTGTCTTCCTCTCCATAAACCGCTGCTCTTCTGTCTGCTGGATGGGGTGGCCTCAGAGCAGCCAGCACAGGCCTGCCAGCTTCTATCAGTTACCCAGCCGGCTATTGGTCATCTGATACCCCTAGAGCAGCATGCCCAAGCCTGCAGCCAGGATATAGGCTATAAATATGGCCCAACATAAAACCATAAAATTACTTAAAACAGCGCTGGAGACATGGCGTAGTGGTTGGGGTGCTGTCCTGCAAAGCCTAACAATCCAAGTTTGATTCTCCAGTACCCATATAAAGCCAGACGCACAAGGGGGCACATGAGTCTGGAGTTCATTTGCAGTAGCTGGAGGCCCTGGCATAGCCGTTCTCTCTCTCTCTATTTCTCTCTCTCTGCTTACAAATAAGTAAATAAAAATATTTTAAACATTACTTAAAACATTCTGAGACTTTTTTTTTTTGAGTGCGAATTTTGTAGGTGACAATGTTGTGCTGCCAATGTCAAAATACTGGACAAGCGTTTTGGAAACATAGATGTCTCACTAGAATTGTTCAGGAGTGGTTCTTTATCTTTTGGTGGGGGGAGGTGGGATCATTTGTAAATGTAATGAAAATGACAGATCCTCTCCTCAGCATTATCTGTGTATGCCCAATGTTTGGCCCCAGACCTTGAGAGATGCTAAGACTTCCCAGTGCCCATGGATCTGAGGTTGAGAATCTCTAGGGCTGGAGAGATGGCTTAGCGGTTAAGGCGCTTGCCTGCGACATCTAAGGACCCATGTTAGACTCTCCAGGTTCCACGTAAGCCAGACCCACAAGATGACACAAACGCGCAAGGTTGCACATGTGCACAACGTGGTGCACATGTCTGGAGTTTGACTGCAGGGGCTGGAGGCCCTGGCACGCCAATTCTCTCTCCCTCTCACAAAAAGGGGGACTCCCAGCTAGCTGTCATATAGTGGACTGCTGGACAAGGGATGTTGAGGAAGTCAGTCAGTCAGTCAGTCAGTCAGTCAAGAGTCTATTGAGAAATAGATCCCCATCTGTAAGCACGTGCTTGGACTTGGAAGCAGGTATTACCTCAGTCGACTGTTCAGGTGAGCCTGGAGTTCTGACCAATACATTGACCACATCTGTGCGAGACCTTGAGGCCGAGGCCCTCAGCCACTCGGCCTCCTCACTCCTGGCTGCGCGTGCTCAGTGTGTCATTACCGAGTGCTGGGTATTTGCGCTCCCATAGTGGGTTCATATCCTCAAGTGTGGAAATTCCAGGAGTGACATACCGCGAGTCCAAGGAACTTTCCTGTAAGCCTCCTGGAAGGAGTTCTCTAAGGACTGGATGATGCTAAGAACCTTAGAAGCAGGGCTGGAGAGATGGCGCAGTGGATAAAGTTGCTTGTTTGCAACGCCTGAAGGCCTGAGTTCAAGTTCCCGGTGCCCATGTAAAGCCAGGTGTAGAAAGAAGCACACGCATCTGGAGCTCATTTGCAGTGGCAGGAGTCCCTGGCATGCCAATTCCTCCTTCTCCACCTTTCTCTTTCTCTCTCTCTGTCCTTATAAGTAAATAAAATATTTCAGGAAGAATATTAGGGGACTGAGAAGATGACTCAGTAGTTAAGGTGCTTGCTTGCAAAGCCTGATGGCCTGGGTTTAATTCTCCAGTACCCATGTAAAGCCAAATGCATAAGGTGGCACATGCATCTGGAGTTCATTTGTAGTGGCAACAGGCCCTGGCACATGCCAATTCTCTCATTCTTCTTCTCTCTCTCTTTCTTTCCTTGCAAATAAATAAATAAAACTATTTTTTTTAATGAAAAAAAGAGTCTTAAAGGCAGTGTTATGTCTCTGGAACCCAGACTGGGGTAGCAGATGACTTTATTCTACTGGGCTCTCATGCCACCCAGCCACTGCCAACATGAGTTTTTCCAGAAGTATCCGAGAGTCTTCTGGCCTTTGTAGGCTCTGGCCATGTCCTGTGGTCAGATACAATAGAAAGGGGTTTGATTGGCTTTCATCCCTATGAATGATGAAGTGGTGTCCATTCATCTCCCCAGGGCGGATGTTCTGCTGCTACAGAGAACGGCTGCCCTTTGCTTGCCCCATGGATGTGACATATTATTTCTTTCGGCTCTCCAGAGGGCTTGCAGGAGTCATGTCACAAGGAGCTGAGAGACTCCAGTTTGGACAAATGGCTCTGGGCAAAGTAGCAGCTGGGATAAAGGGCAGGTTGTGCAAAGGTTGCTCCTGCCAAACTGGTTAACCATCAGAGTGCGAACCGTCACAGCGGGATGACATGACGTCGGCCCCCATAAAGCAAGGGGCCAGAAACCACGAGCATGCTAGCCTGAGGGAGACAGGACAGGTCGAGAAAAGCCTCTGTTAATTAAAAACAAAAACAAAAACAAAAACAAAACATTCTGGCCTTGAAGACACCACATACTCGTAAGACGGAAGCCATCTCCTACCTCGTCAGCTGGAGTGGTAAGAAATCCCAGCCTGAGGAAGAGCTGTGATGGAGGCAGACACTGTGGCCCACCTTCCTGCAGTGTCTTCTGTTTCTCTTCACAGGGCTCCCAGACTCTAGATAAGAGTCAAGACTGAAGGGAAATAAACCTCAGTGCTTTTTAAAACATATTTTATTTTTTAAAATTTACTTACTTGAGAGAGGGAAAGAGGCAGAGAGAGAGACAGAGAGACAGAGAGACAGACAAAGAGAGAGAGAAAGAGAGAATGGGCATACCAGGACTTCCAGATGAATGCACCGCCCCCTTGTGCATCTGGCTAACGTGGGTACTGGGGAATCGAACAGAGGTCCTTTGGCTTTGACGGCAAGGGCCTTAACCACTAAGCCATCTGACCAGCCCCTCAGTGCTTCTTAATTCATCAGTGTCTGTACTCCTCAGTTCCAGAAATTACCACTCCCTTGGTGCTGCCTAGGGTTACAGGAGGACTAGTTAGGAATTCCCACACTCACAGTGCTTAGCTTAACAGAGCCAATTTTCTAAACTCTTTCATGCTATGGCCTCCTTCCGTGATGTGGACAAATCTGAAGACCCGTTCGTAGGGGAAAGTTTTTATGTGTCTAAACTACATGGAATGATGAACAAAGCCAATCATATTGGGAAGCCAATCATATTGGGACAGCTATCAAAATATTTTTAAGGAGCCGGGCGTGGTGGCGCACGCCTTTAATTCTAGCACTTGAGGATCGCCGAGAGTTAGAGGCCACCCTGAGACTACATAGTTAATTCCAGGTCAGCCTGGACCAGAGTGAGACCCTACCTTGCAAAAACCAAATATATATATATATTTTAAGGGGTGGAGAGATGACTCAGTGGTTAAGCTGCTTGCCTGCAAAGTCTAATGACCCAGGTTCAATTCCCCAGTACTCATGTAAAGTCAGATGTACAGAGTGGCACATTCATCTGGAGTTCGTTTGCAGCAGCTAGAGGCCATGGAGTGCCCATGTTCTCCCTCTCTATATATCCTTGCAAATAAATAAATAAAATATCTAAAAAGTTTAAAAAATATTTTTAAAAACTCATGTTTGAGTTGTAGTAATATGTGAGTTCTGAAAAAAAATATTTCTTAGAGAGACAGAGACACAGAGAGAGAGAGAATAATTAATCTGCAAATAAAGACAGTATTGGGTCATAAATGTGTCTAACATGATACAGTCATCCTTCTTAGAACCAAATATACTAGTCCTTTCCCCAGAAGAGCAGTAAAGCCCCTGAATGTGTTCATTCTTCTCAGGACATTTTAAAACTTACTATGGCATATAATTAATAATACTTAAACACTGATAAACAGTCAATAAGGGCTGGAAAGATGGCTTAGTGGTTAAGGTGCTTACCTGCAAGGCCTGGTGACCTGGGTTTGATTCCCCAGTATCCACATAGAGCCAGATGCACAAAGTGGTGCATGTGTCTGGAGTTCATTTGCAGCAGCTGGAGGCCCTGGTGTGCCCATTCGCTTTCTCTCTCTCCCAGCAGTCGGAAGGCAGAGGTAGGAGGATCGTCATGAGTTCAAGGCTGGTCTGGGACTATAGAGTGAGTTCCAGGTCAGCATGGGCTAGAGTGAGATCCTGCCTAGGTGTTAGTCAGCTCACTTTTGCTGCTGTGTTCCATCTGCTGGGGTGAGGTGATGTCCAGCCTCTGCTTGTGCCATCTTTTCCCCTGTTGCCATGGAGCTTCCCCTTGAGACTGTAAGCTGAAATAGACCCTTTCCCCCTCTCTGCTGCTTCTGGCCGGGGGCTTTGTCCCAGCAACAAGAAAGTGGCCATAACCTGCTCTTTGTCCTCTTGTCTTCAAGCACTCCTCACCTTGTGTGGCAGTGCATGTGTGTGGGGGTCACCTGCTGGCTTGTAGTGCCACGGGCACTGATCCTTGGATTATTTTTGTCTCCAAGTGCTCAGAAAAGGATTGGTCAGAAAGTAGGCATCAAATCTTTATTTGCTGAAAAAAATAAAAACAAACATGAGGAGCGAATATACTGGTTGACGTTCTCCACGCCCCAGTCTCTCCATCTAGTGAGCTGGGTTCGTGACCAGAAGTGATGAGTTCCTGACCCAAGATGGAGACTTGGACGAGTTTCTTCTTACCCACCTAATACTCTCTGGGCTCTCAGGCTCTTCGGCTCCGACTGTTAGTTCCATGGGCGGAAGGAATATCCCCACCAAGAAGTTCTTTTTTTTAAAAAAAAATTTTGTTATTGACAACTTCTATACTTACAGACAATAAACCATGATATTTCCCTCCCCTACCCCGATTCCCCTTCTAACTCCACTTTCTGTCATATCCCCTCCCTCTCTCCATTAGTCTCTCTTTTAATTTGATGTCATCATCTTTTTCTTCTATTTTGAGGGTCTTGCAAAGGTATTGCTATGCACTGCAAGGTCATGGATATCAAGGCCAATTTCTGTCTGGACAGTTGCATTGTAAGGAGTCGTACCCTTCCTTTGGCTCTTACATTCTTTCCACCCCTTCTTCCGCAATGGGCCCTGAGCCTTGGAGGGTGTGACAGAGGTGTTTCAGTGCTGGGCACTCCTCCATCCCTTCTTCTCAGCACTATGTTGCCTTTTGGGTCATCCCAGTGGCCATCGCCATCTGAAAAGAGAGGCTTCTCTAACCAGAAGTGAGAGTAGCGTTAATATGTGAACATGAACATTAAGTGTAGTGCTCTCAGGGCAGCTTGGTGGGAATAATGTATATATCACCAAAAAGTTCTTTACGGGACAGCTGGGCCACGTTCACAGTGTGATTTAAAGCTGGTGCTTTCTGGAGTTTACAAGATGTTTACAAGTAGGCATTCATTCCTCTGGTAAGGCTTTCAGCTCAGACTGTAATTCCACTGTAAGTGTGTTTCCTCTTTAAGTAGAGTCATTAGATTTAACAGCGTCAAAGTGCTCTCTATCTTAATACAGCTTAATTAGTACACAAGGTAATACAAAATAGCCCATTCACACCAAGAAGTATATTTACACTTCTCCTCCCCTTGGCTTACGAGGATTTATCCTGTGACACACAGAAATGTAAGTTACAAGGAAGTAACTATGACTCCTAAACGCAAAGAAGAAACAGCGAGCTGCGTGCGCACAGGCTGGCAGGTAGGGAGCCCTTGGAAGTACGGAGAGACCCATTTTCTCAAGAAAGCTCTTCCTCACTCCAAGGCTAGCTTAGCTCTTCTGCTTTTCTCTCCTGGAACCAAGCAACCTTCCTCCTTCCCCCCTCTCCCTTCCTCCTTCCTCCTCCCTCTTCCTTGCTCCTTCCTTCCTTCCTTCCTTCCTTCCTTCCTTTCTTTCTTTTTCTTTCTTTCTTTCTTTCTTTTTGAGGCAGGGGCTCACTCCAACCCAGGCTGACCAGGAACTCAGTCCGTGGTCCCAAGCTGGCCTCAAGATCACCATGATGCTCCTCCCTCTGCCTGTGCTGAGATTAAAGGTGTGCGCAACCATGCCCATCTCCCAGAACCTTTCTTGACAGACCTGTCTATCAAGATAAAATTTCCAAGCTGGGAACTGGGATTATTCCAGTCAGTGATGCTATTTCCATGCCCAACACCATCCTGGTAGATAGGAGGTACTCAATAACAATTGTATACATCTGATCCAACAAGTATTTGTTAAACCCTTTATTTGAATTAGGGTTTTCTTAAGAGAGAGAGAGAGAGAGACTATGTGTGTGTGTTTTTGGGGGAGGGAAAGGGTTGGCAATGTTTGTCAAAACCAGCTAGTATGATCATGGAGTTCACAGCTGGGATGAAGAGATAATGTTGAATACATATCTTATATTCACAGCGTGTCGTGGGTGTGCCTTCTATTCTGGTTGTTTCATTGCATCAGGGACATCAGGAAAGTTTTCCACAAAACAGTAATGTTGCAGTTGAGCCTTTAGAGTTGAAAGTCAGTAACAAGCTAAAAGATGAAGGGAACAAACAGGGGCAGAGGCCACGGGTCAAGGAATCCACTGGGAAGTAAGTGAGATTTAGAGCTCAGAGTGGCTAGAGAGGGCGCATGTGGTCCAGGGAAGTCTGGAAGGAGAGTGAAGATTGTAACTCAGCTTGTGTTTTGTTGACGCGATGAAGGCATTTTTCAAAGATGTCTCTCCTGGTATTTCTTTTTTTATTAATATTTTATTTATTTATTTGACAAGAGAGCAAGCAAGCTAGAGAGAGAGTGGGCACAACAGAGCCACCAGCCACCGCAAATGAACTCCAGATACAATGTGCCGTCTTGTACATCTGGCTTATGTGGGTACGAGGGAATAGCACCTGGGTCCTTAGTCTTCTCAGACAAGCAGCTTAACCGCTGAGCCATCTCTCAGCCCTCTCCTGGTGTTTCTATTTTGCTCGTGGCATCTCTGAGAACCAGGGGCAGGCATCCACAGTGGACATCACCATGATACAGTCTCATTGTGCCTGATTTGACTTTCCTAAGACTGCTGATCAGCACCAGTCGCTCCCGTCTCTCAGACTCTTCTGCATGCAACTTTGCCATAGCCCCTTTGACGCTTGGCTGGTCTGAATGGTATACAGTGAGGAGAAACTTGGTGACTTCCAATATGAGTTCAGGAAGGGTGTGACATCCTGCCCAGTCACCTTCCATCTAGGGACCAGTTGCCTTGTTGGTAGAGACCCCACACTAAGTTAGGATTCCAGTTAGGAATCCCAGCTACAGCATAACCTTCATGTGACCACAATGGGATACTAGACATCTGAGAAGATGTTGGGATTTGAGGAAGCTGGCCTGGGCTGTCGGGGACCTTGGGCTGTCGCAGCTAGCCTTATCGTCGGGAACCCCCTCTGGCCCTCCCTTCTCTCAAGTTGGTCGTGTGCCCCATCTTCGTCCAGGGAAGGCGGAACCAGCGGGCTCTCCCTCTTATCCCAAAAAGCACCTGAACATTCCATAGTCAGGTTTTGTGGCCCTCACAGTTCCTGACCTTGTGGCCAGCTGCCCACGAGACCCTTATATGGTAGTAAATAGTCTCTCTGCAGCTGTAGCCATCCAATATGTGGCTGAAGTCATGTAGCTTTTCCCGCCATTTCTGTTATCTGCCTTGCAGCTTCTCCCCCACAACTTCTGCCTTCCAACACTAGCTAATTAGATAGCAATCCATAAACCCATGTATCCAATCATGTTATAGTCTGTATGTGCCTTCTCAACCTTTCTCAAGTGTTTATAAACCCACTCTCCTTTTGAATAAATGAGAGCGCGCTATCCATCAGACCGCGTCCCAGGTGGTTGATTGCCCGCTGCACTCATCCACCCCAAACCCTGCTCCCCTCAGCTCCTCCTGCGCCAGGACGTCGGTGGCCAGTGACCCCTGGGAGCAGCAAGGACCCACAGGAAGAAACTTTCAGGCTATTCTAGTTGCCAGACATTTTGTCATATCCTACCCAGCAGTCTTTCTGGCTGAGCCCCAAGACATCATGGAGCCGAGTAAGCCAGCCACAGAATCTAGGTGTCTATTATCATTTGAACTTGGTGTGTTTGTTATACAGCAGTGATAACCAGATACATTTCATGGAGCCACAATAGAAAGTTCTGCTAGGGGGACAAGGTGGACACTGAGTCCATCACAATCCGCTCAGATGGGAAATAGGAGATTCCGCTCATGGGACTCAAATCCAACTTTGCTTAGAAGACATGCGGGTTGTCACTTTTACCTGGCAAGCCCACCACTCCTTTTCCAGGCAGGGCTAAGGCAGGAGGGGCGGTGCAAAGAGACAGACTTCCCTGCCTTTGAGAGTCATTTTCTACCTCTTCCAGGTGTGAGTGTCACGCTCTGGCTGTGGTTTTCAGCTCCAGTCTTTATCTAATCGTTATTTTGAGATCAGCTGTTTTTGAATGATCCCCTGGCTGATACGCACGGCTGCTATTGTGCCAAGAAAGAGAAACAGTCCCAGCTTGTGCTGAAATTGAATTTGCTGTTAGCACAATCTAGCAGCTGCCTCTCAACAGCACCTCCTACCCTGAAATACCTGGGCAGAAGGATTCAAATTTACCTTTCAAGTTTACCTGGTCAATTTTTGTAACATGTTTCTGACTGTATAATCATATTGAAACCCCTGCAAAACCGTAGTGTTAAGTAACCCATCTTGATTCTCTGAAGCAGCAATGATTGTTTTTCTTTTTTCAACCAAAACATGGAAACAAAACCTGATGTGAAGCAAATGTTCACTTTCGTGGTCTTTAAAAAAATGCTATGCATTAAATTGAAAATTGAAATTATTCAGCACAATAATAAACGCTTACCGGGTGTTGTTATTTTGCACATCAGGTGGTAAACTGTAACTGTGAATAAATTGCTTATAGGAAGATTTTCCTCCCTTTAATGTGGTACTACAGCAGATGGGCTAATAAGTACGTAACACTTGGAAATGACATTTGCAGTTTCACAAGGGGAGTGCCCCCTCCCTCACACAGACAAGAGACACAATCGTGCAAGATTCAACTTTTTAATGGAAAAACTCGAGTCATGTAATGTAAGTATTATTCCACTTTCAGCAATTTCACTCACTTAGCCACAGTTATAACATGAAAGAAGCCATAAGCGGCTACGGCTATTTATGTTTTCTCTTTGCGAGAGCATTCTCTTCTTTGGAAGCTGCCTTTGAAATCATGAAGCACGTTTTTGTGTTTGAACCAAAGCATACCCTTAGGCCAGCCTCTCCATCCTCCTGCTTCAGCTGCCCGGGTGCTGGTAGGACCTTCGTACATCACCATGCCTGGCACACTGGGCACGTTTTTACACCTTCATTGTGAATCCAGGGGAATTCATCAAGAACACTATATGGCATGGCTCTGTAGCTGAGTGCAGCACAGCGTGGGGGATGGCTGGGAGCAGGTCATGGAGACCGGAACATCTGTGAGCCTCATCAGCTTGGTGACCTTCAGCAGGATTATTTCCTGGCCATTGCTTTGCATTTTCCAGGTGAAATACAAGTGTTTTTTTCCCTTTAGGGTTAGTGTGAGGGCGAAGCAATGAGAGTAATGTC
>PVKW010045011.1:0-16013 GCA_004027895.1 Orientallactaga bullata
CCACTCATCTGTGGACGGACATCTAGGCTGCTTCCATTTCCTAGCTATTGTGAATAGAGCAGCAATAAACATGGTTTTGCAAGTATCTCTAAGGAAGTGAGAAGAGTCCTCTGGATATATGCCTAGGAGTGCTATAGCTGGATCATATGGTAAATCTATTTCTAGCTGTCTCAAGAACCTCCACACTGATTTCCACAGTTCTAGCCCTACTTTTTTGAAACAGGAGCAGTTGTGACTGTCCACAAGAGATCCTCACAAGACTGGTCCCCATGTGGAGGGGAAGAAGTGCTCTCAAAGCTCAGGAGGCTTCACATAGGATGTATATGGCCCTGCCCCTCCTTTAACATATACACTGGTTAACAGTTGCTGGGGGGGAAAGATTGCTTAGGTGATGTAGCATGCTTTTGTAAGTAACCCTAATTAAATTCACCGGCTCACCAAGATAGACTTGGGTGGAATCATTTCTTTGGCCCGTCACTGGTGCCCTACGTGGAGTGAACATTTGTAAATATCTCTTGAGGAAAAGATCATGCTGCAATATTCACTTCAAATGGAAAAATATTTTCTGTCAGGCTTGGGATGTAAATCAGTTTTGGCCTTTGTTGCAGGCTCTGGGTTCCAACACCACACACACACACACACACACACACAACACTGTGAATATAAACATACTGTAAATGACTCAGAGCTTAAGGCTGCATAAGAAATAAAAATGAGGGGCTGGAGAGATGGCTTAGCAGTTAAGGTGTTTGCCTGCAAAGCCAACGGACCCAGGTTCGGTTCCCCGGGACCCACGTTAGCCAGATGCACAAGGTGGTGCATGCATCTGGAGTTCGTTTGCAGTGGCTGGAGGCCCTGGCACACCCATTCTCTCTCCTCTCACTCTCTCTTGCTTTCTCTCTGTCAAATAAATAAACAAATAAATATAAAGAAAAAATATTTAAAAAATGAGGGGCTGAGGAGATAGCTTAGTGGGGAAAGTACCTGCTACACAAGCATGAGGACTTGAGTTTGTAACTTCAGACCCTAAGTGAAAGCTGGGGTGGTGGTGCACACCTGGAATCCCAGTGCTGGGCAGCAGAGAGGACTCCTGGGGCTTGTTGACTAGTTTGTCTACGTGAATTTGTGAGTTCTGAGTTCAAAGAGATCCTATCTCAACAAGGTAAGGAGGAGATAGACTGAAAAAGACATCTGATATCAGCTTCTGGCATCCACATGTAGGCTGCACACACATCCACCCATACAACACATATGTCCCCCCACATGAACATGCATACATGCACAATACACATGCAAGAGATAAATAAAAATGGGTATCTCCTTAAGTATGAGGTAAGTTAATAGTAAAACATGATAGAAATTTCACTCAACTTTTTTCCAGAAATGTCCATCTTTTTAAATGCTGCACATTTGAGGGGAGGGGTTCGAGGTAGGGTCTCACTCTAGCCTAAGCTGACCTAGAATTCACTCTGTAGTCTCAAGGTGGTCTTGAACGCATAGTCATCCTCCTACTTTGGTGTGGTGGTTTGATTCAGGTGTTCTGAATTCCATGTCCTCAGCTGATGGCAATTTGGGAATTAAAGCCTCCTGAGGCCAGGCTTATGGGTGTTATCACCAGCTTCCTCTTGCCAGTGTTTGGCACACTCTCCTGCTGCTGTTGTCCATCTGATGTTGGTGAAGAGGTGATGCCCACCCTCTGTTCATGCCATCATTTTCTCCTGCCATCATGGAGTTTCCCCTCGAGTCTATAAGCCAAAATAAACCGTTTTTTCCCCATAAGCTGCTCTTGCTCTGGTGTTTTCTGCCAGCAATGTGAACCTGACTGCAACACTGGGCCTCCCAAGTGTACATTCCTTTTTAAAGATTTAACTTGCTAGTGGTTGAGAAATTCTATTTTAATTTGCAAGACAAAAGGCAATTTGGGGGTTGGAGAGATGGCTCATCAGTTAAGGTGTTTGCATGGTTCAATTCCCCAGTACCCATGTAAAGCCAGATGCACAAAGTGGCACGTGTCTGGAGTTCGTTTGCAGTGGCTGGAGGCCCTGGCATGCCCATTCTATGTCTGTCTCTCTTCTGTCTTTAATTACAAATAAATAAATAAATAATATATTTTTTAAAGGTAATTTTGAAGTTGTAGACAACACAATTTGATGTGATTCCTTTTAAAACATAACATTACATTCTCTGGACTGGAGAGATGGCTCAGGGGTTAAAGGCACTTGCTTGCAAAGCCTACTGGTCTGGGTTCGACTCCCCAGTACCCATATAAAGCCAGATGCACAAAGTGGCACATGCATCTGGTTCCTTTTCTATGGCAGAAGGCCCTGGTATACCTCTACTCACTATCTCCTTCTCTCTCTCTCATAAATATTTTAAAAAAACACAATCTCACAATTTTTTTCTTGAGACATTTCCCCATTTTTCTTGTGAAAGATGCTTCTACCCTTTCCTTGCGTCAGACTTGAAGTTTCATTAACATTTGCTGCCACCTAGAGGCGACGAGTTTGTTTGCTGCTCCTCACCACTCAGGAGTCTGGTTAACTGATTGATTTATTTAATTTTAATTTTATTTAATTTTTTTTTTTTTTTTTTTTGAGCTAGAGTCTCACTCTAGCCCAGACTGACCTCACTCTGTAGCCCCGGGCTGGCCTTGAACTCACACGGATCCTCCCATCTCTGTCTCCCAAGTTCTGGGATTAATCTGATCTATTGATACAGTTGAGTGAGACTTAGGGCCCAGGGGTGGAAGAGATACTATGACCCCTTATAATTTTTAACTTTAAAAGACAGCCTAATTGTCTTTCTTTTTTTTTATTTTTTAAATTTATTTATTTATTTAAGGAAGACAGTGAGAAAGAGGCAGATAGACAAAAAGAGAGTGGGTACACCAGGGCCTCTAACTACTGCAAACAAACTCCAGATGCATGAACCACCTACTGAATCTGGCTTAACAAGGGTACTGGGGAATCACACCTGGGTCCTTTGGCTTCGCAGGCAAATGCTTTACCTCTTTTATTTTTTATTTGCAAGCAGAGAGAAAGAGAGAGAGAGAGAGAGAGAGAGAATGCACACACCAGGGCCTCTAGCCACTGCAAACAAACTCCAGACGCATGTGTCCCTTGTGCATCTGGCTTACGTAGGTCCTGGGGATTTGAACCTGGGTCCTTTGGCTTTGCAGGCAAATGCCTTAACCGCTAAGCCATCTCTCCAGCCCCCTTTACCTCTTTTAAACTTCTCTCTCTCTCTCTCTTTTTTTTTGGGGGGGGGGTTGTTGAGGTTTGAACTCAGAGTCTCTTGAGCTGTCCTCAGCCCCCTAGTTTAATTCTCTTGTGCTAGAAACTTAATGAGCATCAGAGGATGCAGGATAATCATTACTAGCCACAACAGTTTCTCCTCTTACAGAAGAAAGGCACTTTTGCATAATGTAAGTGTGGGTGACAATTGAGCCTCGTCTTGAATTGCTATTTTTATTTTTTTAAAGGATACATATATATAAATATAAAATCTGAGGTCAAGGCTGGGAGTGTTTGTCAATGGTAGAACACATACTTAGCATGCAGAAAGCCTTGGGTTCAATTTGTAGCACCCATAAAAACAAAAGAACAACTACTGAAGTCATTTACAGTACATTCTAGGACATCATGGCATTTCAGGTTTCCAATTTAGTTAAAAAAATTGTTTTTTTCAATGTAGGGTGTCACTCTAGCCCAGGGGAACCTGGAATTCACTATGCAGTCTCAGGATGGCCTTGAACTCAGTGATCCTCCTACCTCTGCCTCCCTTGTGCTGAGATTAAAGGCGTGTGCCACCAGGCTTGGCTTAAAAAAATTTTAAATATTTATTTATTCATTTGCGAGAGAGTGAGAGAGAAAAGGGGAGAGAGATAGAGAATGGGCATGCCAAGGCCTCCAGCCACTGCAAAGGAACTCCAGATGCATGTGCCACCTTGTGCATCTGGCTTACATGGGTCCTGAGGAATTGAACCTGGGTCCTTTGGCTTTGTAGGCAAGTGCCTTAAGTGCTAAGCCAGCCCTTCAATTTAGTAATTTTTTAAAAAAATCTTTACTTATTTGAGAGATGGAGGAGGAAGAGAGAGATTAAGTATGAGTGGACCAAGACATCCTATCACTGTAAACAAACTTCAGATACATGCATCATTTCTGGCGTTTGGCTTTGAGTGGCACGTGTGTCTGGAGTTCGTCTGCAGTGGCAAGAGACACTGGTGTGTCCACATCCCCCTCCTAATAAAATAAGTAAATATTACAAAAAAAGAGCATTCCTTTAGAAGTGTATGAGATGAGCAACTATGACTAATGAACATAGTTCTTAAGTTGAGTGTGGAGATCAAGCTAACTGGCAAAAAAGGCTAATCTTTGTACAGGCTAAGTTTGGGGACAAGGAAAACTATGCACCTTGGGTGCAGCTCTTAAAGACAGAAAACTCACAGCTTCTCCAAAGATTTCCTGCTAAATACAAACAACTAATGATATGATCTGATGTGAACTTGTGATCTGTCTTGTGCCTTGACTCCCTGTTGCTGAGTGCTTGAATCTGGATTAAAGCTGTGAGCACACTCATCCCCCCGACACTCCACTCAATCATATGTTGCCTAGTGTGTGTTCATTTCACGTTTAGCTAAATACCACTGGATGATGTATATAAATGACACCCGAACAGGGACATTATAATTGCAAGAGGCATGAAAATCCATGGAAACTCAAAGAAAAGAAAATAATAAATAAAACAAAGGGAGCTCCTCAGTGGAACCCTAAGTAACAGGGATCCCACCTGTCCTCGGGAATGACTCAGTCAGGGGACCATGGAGGAATGATTTTCCACAGGACAGAAATAATACATTAAGGTTTTTTTTGACATCTTAAAAACCTTTTAAAAGTATCTTTTTACTTATTTACTTGAGAGAGAGAACAAGGCAGAGATAAAAAGAAAGAATGGGCACGCCAGGGTCTCCAGGCACTGTAAATGAACTCCAGACACATGCAACACCTTGTGTACCTGGCTTATGTGGGTTCTGGGGAATAGAACCGAGGTCCTTTGGCTTTGCAGGCAAGTGCCTTAACTACTAAGCCATCTCTCTAGCCCTTTTTAACACTTTTTAAAATTTTCAAGGAAGCCGGGCGTGGTGGTGCACGCCTTTAATCCCAGCACTCGGGAGGCAGAGGTAGGAGGATTGCTGAGAGTTCGAGGCCACCCTGAGACTGCAAAAAAAAAATGTTCAAGGACTCAAGTTTCAGAGGAACAACTCTTAAAGCCACTGCAGACAGCAGGTGATATTAATCTTTGCTTTCCTCACAATGGCACAGTGGATCTGGCATTATGGGCTCAGGTGGAGACAGAGTATGAGATGGACTCATGAGAAGGGAGACCTCCAGTTTGCCCCTCTGTATCAGTTCTTCTCTCAGACCCAGGTCCTCCTGGGAAGGGGGGGAACCTTCTCTTCTTCTCATTAAACCATTACTATTAGCCAGGACCACCTACCTTGCCTGGGCCCAAGGAGGTGACCAAGCCCTCTTTCACTGTGCCTGTGCAAATAGCGATCTCTCTCTTTCTTTCAAACATGTGTTGGGTAATTCTGCTCACCTCTTTCTACAGTGCATGGCTGTTCTGGTGAGACATCACCTAAGGCCTGACTCCCCAGATAGTCTAACCATTCTCCTACCCTTGAGAGCAACTAAATTTCTCTGCTTATTATGAACCTGATAAGTCTTTAAATATGGATTCTTACTAGGTGCTTGAACGAATTTCCCCAGCTTTCAAGGGCAGAATATATAGACTGAATAAAAGAATATAAAGTTTTGGGCTGGGGAAATGGCTTAGCGATTAAGGCGTTTGCCTACAAAGCCTAAGGACCCCGGTTTGATTCTCCAAGTCCCACGTAAGCCAGGTGCACAGGGGGGCACATGCATCTGAAGTTCATTTGCAGTGATTAGAGGCCCTGGAGTGCCCATTCTCTTTCTCTCTCTCTTTCAAATAAATAAATAAATAAATAAATAAATAAATAAATAAATAAATAAATAAAAATTTATAAAGAATATAAAGTTTTAGCTGGGTGTGGTGGCACACGCCTTTAATCCCAGCACTCGGGAGGCAAAGGTAGGAGGATCACTGTGAGTTCGAGGCCACCTTGAGCCTATATAGTGAATTCCAGGTCAGCCTGGGCTACAGTGAAACCCTACCTCAAAAACAAACAAACAAACAAACAAACAAACAAACAAAATATATATAAAGTTTTGACCCAGAATGTTTAAAAAGATATTTCCATCTGTAAGGATTTCTCCCTCTGTGTTGTTTAGCTCTCAAAAACATATGGATAATTACTTGCTGTAGATCTACATAAGTACCTTCACTGGTGATCTTTTATGCTATTGAGTCATACATCTCAAAAGATATAAAGTTGCAATGTAATTTTCTTAAGGTACACCTAGGATTTATGTATTTGTCACGTGTGTCTATGATGTTTTCATGCTTAATTTTGTATGTCTTATGAAAAAAAATTGAGAATAACATAAAATTCAAAATATATAAAACTTGTGGCCACTTCAATTTTTTATTATTCTTAATTTTGCTTTTTTAAATTTATAATTTACTTTGTGTGTGTGTGTGTGTGTGTGTTTTTGAGGTAGGACCTCACTGTAACACAGGCTGACCTGGAATTCACTCTGTAGTCTCAGGGTGGCCTCAAACTCACAGCGATCCTTCTATCTCTGCCTCCCGAGTGCTAGGATTAAAGGCTCTATAATTTACTTTAAAAAAATTATTTATTTAAGACAGAGAGAGGGAAAGAAAGAGGGAGAGAGAGAATAGACATACCAGAGCCTCTAGCCACTGCAAATGAACTTCAGACACGTGCACCACCATGTGCATCTGGCTTATGTGGGACCTGGAGAATTGAACCTGGGTCCTTAGGCTTTGCAGGCAAACACCTTAACTGCTAAGCCATTTCTCCAGCCCTTAGTAGTTCTTTTAAAATATTTTTGGGCTGGGCATGGTGGCACATGTCTTTAGTCCCAGCACTTGGAAAGCAGAGGTAGGAGGACTGCCATGAGTTCAAGGCCACCCTGAGACTACATAGCAAATTCCAGGTCAGCCTGAGCTAGAGTGAAACCCTACTTCAAAAAACCAAAAAAAAAAAAAAAAAAAGTGGTGTACCAACTTAAAGTGTGAATGTGAATGTTTTGGTGACATAAGTACACCATGTTAACTTTTAAAAACTTATAAAATTATTATTTTTGGATTTACTAAATGATTCATAAAGTGATAAATGTTTGGGCAATGTAATACTCATTGGAATTATAAGACAAAAGTTTCATTAGGCTATAGACATTAACATTAGATGAGTAATTTTCATAATGATTTCCTTCCAAAACAGGTTTTACAACAATTCTATTCCATTTTTCAAAAGTAACAAAAATAAACTATCAAAATACCTTTAAATATATACTAAAAGTCTTTAATTAGATTGATTAGAGTGGATTTCTTTTCCAGAACAAAGTATAAATACCAGATGTAAGATTTTATTTTATGTGCTTGTTGAGGATTTTTATGTTAAATTTCCTTTCCACCAAGGAGATTACAAAAGATGCCACTTGAGAAAATGATGACATTCAAGAATCTGGGTAAACTTATTGGTATGTATAAAAGATGGCTTGGGGCTGGAGAGATGGCTTAGTGGTTAAAGCGCCTGCCTGTGAAGCCTAAGAATGCTTGTTCAAATCTCTAGGTCCCATGTTTAGTGAGACGTAAAAGTGACACAAGCACACAATGTCACACATGCGCACAAGGAGGCACATGCGTCTGGAGTTCATTCACAGTGCCTGAAAAGGCTCTGGTGCACCCATTCTCTCTCTCTCTCTCAAATAAAAAATTAAGGAAAAAGATGGCTTGTTAAGTCTTAAACTAATGTCTTCTAATTTTTAGATCAATTTTAACTTACAGTGTAACATTAAAATATAAAAATCTGTGCTCTCCTCCATCAAAATAGTTTTGGTTAAGGTCTGAATTTTCTGTTTTATTTCTATAAAGTCATATCTGTTTAAGGTATACATTTAAGATTAAAGATCAAGCCGGGCATGGTGGCGCACGCCTTTAATCCCAGCACTCGGGAGGCAGAGGTAGGAGGATCTCCAAGAGTTCGAGGCCACCCTGAGACTACATAGTTAATTCCAGGTCAGCCTGGACCAGAGTGAGACCCTACCTCGTAAAACCAAAAAAAAAAAAAAAGATTAAATATCAAAAAATAGCCAGACTTACAGTGTTTGATGCACAAGGCTTGAAAGACAAAAGTGAAAATATGTCTATGAATTTGAGGCAAGCCAAAATGAGTTCCAGGTCAATCTGGAATAGAGTTAAATCCTACCTCAAGTTTCAACAAGTTTGTACTTGGGGACTGGAAAAGACAAAAACAAAATTTACATTTAATCTACACATTTTTGCCAGGCCAAAGAGTTATTTTCCTACTAAAGATATTAGGAATTAACTATACAACAGAACCAGATTTAAAAGCATTCTGTAAGGTGTGTCATTTCTGGAATTGTTTAATGTAGTTCTTTGTGATTTAGAACGACAAGCATTAAGTTAACAAACATAAGACACTTTCAATGGGAGTTGCACTGCCCTTTTAGTGCCTTAATTTAAGAGAAATATTTTACTTCCATGAACACAGATTTTTCAAAAAATTGTATATTGGTAAGTTTTTCATTGATAATTGGCAATTCATAAATTAAATACAATCTTTACATCAAACTACCTGCTACAATAATCAGTAGCTTTATAAAACTATCCACAAACAATACACAAGGTCGCACCAATATTTAAGAACAAAAATTATGGTAATATGTTCTCCATAATGTTTTCCAGTTAACTGTTAAACTCTTGTCCAATAACAAGAGTTGATTTATATGGCCAGTATGGTTTATTGTTTATTTTTTTATATTAACAGTCATATACATAAAGCTGTTAATTTAGTCCAAATTCCTCTTAAAACACTATGTAATTACAATTTTTTTTTTTTGTTTTTTTTCGAGGTAGGGTCTCACTCTAGTTCAGGCTGACCTGGAGTTCACTATGTATTCTCAGGGTGGCCTTGAACTCACGACGATCCTCCTACCTCTGCCTCCCAAGTGCTGGGATTAAAGGCGTGCGCCACCATGCCCGGCTGTAATTACAATTTTAAACAAGGGTAATTAATCAAGATTTTATTCTATAAGTCACTGTCTCAATTCTAATTTCACAAACAGTCCATATTGCTTAGACTGATGGTTCCTGCTTCAAGATTTTATTTTCTCTCCCATAGACAAATGCCCTCACCTGGAAGGTTTTATATGACATCTTAGCTTTTCTCTCTAGACAAAGCCTTCTTGAGGTAAAAAAATACTTTGGCCAAACAAACAAGTCAGTTCCTTCGCACGTTTTTCCTTGTTTCTTTTCCTATCAGCGCTCAGAAGGACATCTACCCCTCACACTTCTCCGGTCAAATCCCAAATGCCGTACAGAAGTCAGCACTGGACTGCCATGGCCTTATGGTCTGCATGCAGGTACAGGGTGCTGTGAGCTCTGCAGTGACCGCTTGGCTCCGTCACTGTTCCACAACAGCTGCTGAAGCTCATGTGGGGCCTGCACTATGCCAGGCTCTGGGGAGGCAGTGGCGACACAGGGCTCCATGGCCCCGGGGCTCCAGAGGCAAAGGCAATCTGAGAGGTGCTGACTGAGGCTCCATGTTCTTGGCTCATCTTCCCAGCCCGAAGGCCTGACAGAGACCGATCTTGTCAGGTGTCTTTGGAGAGGGGGCGATTTATTTTTATTTTTAGATTGGGCCTTGCTATGTTATCTCAGGTTTGATTCAAACTTGCAATACTCCTGCCTCAACCTTTTTAATGCTGAGTGTGTGCCACTGTGCTTGGTCCTGATGACTTATTTTATTTTATTTATTTATTTATGAGAGAGAGAGAGAGAATGGGCACACCAGGGCCTCTAGCCAAGCCAATGAATACCAGACACATGCACCACCTGTGCATCTGGTTTTATGTGAGTACTGGAGAATCGAACCCTGGTCCTTAGCATTAGAGGGTCATCAGCACTCAATGAAGTTTTTTATTCCCACCAGCAGCTGACACCCAAATATGGGGTTTTCCCCTCACACGCTAATATATTCTCTAATTCTGCCAATGCCACATGCATTTCCCTCAATGTAATTCAATTCAGACACTCTCTACCAGGAGCCACACACGTCCCTGAGTAAGGGGCTCAGTTCCAAAAGTCTGCCCCCCGTTGAGTCTCCTTTAGTTTGATAATTTGTCAGAATGGCTCACAAAATAAGGTAGGTACTTTACTTACAAGTTTAAAAAAAAAAAAAAACATTTTATTTATTTATTTGAGACAGAGAAAAGGAGAGAAAGAGAGAGAATGGGTGTGCCAGGGCCTCCAGCCACTGAAAACAAACTCCAGACGAATGTGCCACCTTGTGCATCTAGCTTACATAGGTCCTGGCGAATCGAACCTGGGTCCTCAGGCTTTGCAGGCATATGCCTTAACTGCTAAGCCATCTCTCTAGCCCCAACTTACCAGGTTTTTTTTTTTTTTTTTCCGAGGTAGGGTTTTACTCTAGTCCAGGCTGACCTGGAACTCACTATGTACTTGCAGGGAGACCTCGAACTCATAGTGAACCTCCTACTTCTGCCTCCCGAGTGCTGGGATTAGAGGCGTGCGCCACCACACCTGGCTTCAACTTACCAGTTTTTAACATTGCATCTTAGGCACAACTGAAGAGATGATGCTGGGCTCTGTCTCCAGCAACACAGGCACACACACAGATACACAAGGGGGGGTGGGGAGCTGGAGAGATGGCTCAGCAGTTAAGGCACTTGTCTGCAAAGTATGTCCCAGATTTGATTCCCCAGTACCCACATACAGCCAGATGCACAAAGTGGCACATGTATCTGGAGTTCATCTGCAGTGACTAGAGGCCCTGGTGTGCCCATTCTCTCTCCCTCTGTCTCTTTCTTTCAAATAAGTAAGATGCACAAGGTACTGGGATGGGGGGCCCTCTCCAAGGGCACACTCTCTGGACCTCACTGTTTACAGTTTTAATAGCGCTCCTGTTATCTGAGCATGACTAATACACACACATACGCATGCACCACTTCTTTTATCATAGTATCATGGGATAATATCTGGATATTGTTTGATGATGAATTTCATAGACATAAGAGAAGTCTATATGTATTTCCATTTCTTAAAAGTCCACCTCATCACAAAAACAAGGATCAAAGTGAGGTCAAGTTCCCGGTCAAGAAGCATCCCTACCATGGCAGCCTCCGAGGTGCGTACTCACCGGCTTTTGGAGGCGTCCAGCAATGTACAGGTTATTCCAGTCGAGGAGATCTTCAATCAAAGTTTTAGTGCTAATTACCCCATATTTGATAAGCTGAAAAAAGGAAGAGATGAGCATGAAAAAGAGGTTGTTACTTCTACAAGTGGTGAAGATAAGGAAGTAGATCAAATTCCCTCAGAGTAGGACTTTATGGTTAGATTCTATGCTACTCAAAATGTCTATCCTGAAAACCCACTTCTCCACCAAAATACTCCTGAGGTTTAGCGTCAAGCTTCTGAGAGACAGGTGGCAAGGTGGCCAGGACTTTAAGTTAGTGATGCTCAACGCAGAATGACTGATGCACTGTCTAGCATTGGTCCTCAATGGCTTCAAATCACAACCTGATCTTTCCAGTTTAAGAGGTGATGATCTAGTTAATGTGCTTCATTTGAGAAATAAGGAATTGATGCCCAGAGACAATAAATGATATGCCCAAGGTGGTACCAACAGTAAAACTAAGTCCTGCAGATGGGCATGGTAGGGCATGCCTATCCTCCCAGCTACTTGGGAGGCTGAGACAGGAGGATAAGCTGAACCATGGAGTTTGGGGCCAGCCCATAATAAAGACCCCACCTCAAACAAAACAAAAAAACCCCCCTAGGTCCTAGAACTTCAGTCTGCTTTCTTTGCTTTACAAAACACTAGGAAGTTTCTTTTCTTTTTAAAAAAATTAATTAATTAATTTATTTGAGAGAGTGAGAGAAAGAGAGAATGGGCATGCCAGGGCCTCCAGCCACTGGAAACAAATTCCAGATGCATGCGCCACCTTGTGCATCTGGCTTACATGGGTCCTGGGGAATCAAACCGAGGTCTGTTGGCTTTGCAGGCAAATGCCTTAACTGCTACGCCACCTCTCCAGCCCCTAGGAAGTTTCTTTAACATTTTCACTGACATCTTTCCCACAGTGAATTTCGCTATTGACTCTTTCAAGTGATAATTACAAATCAACACCCCAAAATGAAACCTCTTTATCAGTGCTAGGTATAAGGAGTCCTAGTCAGGCCCATTTCCATAACAATTCGTCACAACTCTGAACACAAATTTCCCAGATTATGAAGTCACACGTGTATCAACCACTTTCTTGAACTTCAGCATTTAATCAGCCTTCTCAGGCTGCAAATATGTAAAAGCAGCTAAAAAATTTCAATTAAAAATTATGGTCCCTTTGGCATACAACTATGCCTAAACACATTTGGTTACTAGAGGTTATAATATTATTGAAAATCACTAATTAATAATAGGCTCAGAACAGTATTAATTAGGGAGAAGAAACAAAGCTGTGTGCTTTGCAAGACAAAAGTAGAAGAGCAAGGCTATGTTGTATGACCTCTTTTCTTCACCTGAGCCACAGGACCACAGAAAGCCTTTCTAGCTGCAGGTAACAGGTGAGGGGCAATGGAAACCCTACAGCCTGGAATTTAGGGACTACCACAGCATGGCTATACGGAAGTCATTTCTTCTCTCTGAACCTGCAAAATGCAGGTTGGGACAGGATATAACCTCAACCAGAAAAGCAAATACATGGCCTTAGGAGGATGCTGACATCACTGGTCAATCATAGCATTAATTTCTCTGACAAATGCAGGCAGGTCATCAAATGCTTCTCACCACTTTAATCCCTGCTCTCCAAAGTGTGGTCCTTTGACTGCAACAGCATCACTGGGAACATGTAAAACACGCAGAATCTCAGGTTCCACCCCAGACCAACTGAATCTGGAGCTGCATTTTTTTTTCAACAAGATCCTCAGATGTTTCGTATTATCTGTAAAAATTTGACCTCTCAAGCAATCTCCAGAAGTGTTGGTACAGGGGAAAGCCACAGGTCACCCTAAACTAGCTTATTCTCTCTCTTATCTTCTGCCTAGTTCTTAGAAGCAGTCCTAGAAATTGGGATTCTTCATGTCTTTTGCTATTTTTCTTTTATTTTTTAATGCAAGAGTGAGAGACAGAGACAGGGAGAGTGAAAGAACGTGTGCCAGGGCCTCCAGCCACTGCAATTGAACTCCAGACGCATGTGCAACCTTGAGTGCTTGCATCACTGTGTGTCTGGCTTACGTGGGACCTAGAGGGTCGAATATGAGGCTTTAGGATTCACAGGCAAGTGCCTTAACCACTAAACCATCTCTCCAGCCCTCTTTCTTTCTTCTTTCTTTCTTTGTTTGTTTCTTTTCTTTTCTTTCTTCTTTTTACAGCACTGGAAACCAAAACCATGCACATGACAGGGATTCTACCATAGAGCTATGACACCAGTACCTGGAGCTACGTAAACATATAGGCAGGGTTCCTCCTGTTAGACAACCCACTTGCAGGAATCCGTCCATCTTCCTTGTTCTCTAGCACCTACCTCTCAAATCCTACCTGCAGAAACCATGAGGTCTGTCACTTGGCACTCTTGACACCCTTTTCACTCCCAACTTCTTTTCTGGAGGTGTCTGTCTGTTCCTCCTTGTACTTACCATCAACATCCACCCTGGTCCTAAATGGACCTGCCTATTCTTCACACTGCCCAGACCAGTGTTTCTCAAAGTGAGGTTCCCAGACCAGCAACTTCAACGTCATTTGGAAGCCTGTTAGAAAATAAATTTGGGCTGGGGAGATGGCTCAACGGTTCAAAGTGGTTGTTTCACAAGCCAGACGACTGGCGTTTGGGTCCCCAGAAACTTTGCAAAGCCAGATGTAGTAGTGCACGAGTCTATGGACAAAATGTGCCTACCACAAGAGGAGGCAGAGTCAGGAAAATCCCGAAGCTCAGAGGCCAATTAGTCTGGCCTTCACAGTGACAAACAGGAGAGGTCCTGCCAATAACATGGAAGGAGAGGATGACACCTGCCTTACGTGTGTGATGATAAAAACACAGACGCCCTCTCCCACAGACACAAACAAATTGACCATCTGTGTGTCCAATAGATGAAAACTTGAGAAAAAAAAAAAACAAAAGGTAAAGTCAGATCATACTGTAGTAACAACCAAGGAGAGAAGACAACTCCAGATTACACTCTGGGCTTGGTTTCAGGAAAGTCTGCAGAGGTGTGACCACTTCCTGAGAACGTGAGCCTAAATATCTCACTGGTGTTCTACTGCCACAAGTTAAAATCACCCAAGGTAAGAGGAGGCCTACTGTCACTTACCCTCCCGTCACACATGATCAGTGGGTTGTAGTAAACTCCAGCGCCATAGTTATTCTGGACAGATGTGATGATCCTGGGCCCCAATCTTTTCAGGAAAGAGTAGTGGTTCCAATTCTTCTTTAGGTTCTGGGAGTGCCATGCCATGGGATCATCTACAGTGAATACCAAGTCTAGCATGGGATTCTGGAAAGTGAAAAAGAGAATGGGTTGTATATTCCTAAAAACAGCTAGATCTGTAATAGAAGGCTCCAAAGTGATAGAATTATATGCTTACTATCCCCCTGCCCCCGCCTCCCCTCCCCTAGGTTTTTCGAGCTAGCGTTTCACTCTAGTCCAGGCTGACCTGGAATTCACTACATAGTCTCAGGGTGGCCTGGAACTCATGGCGATCCTCCTACCTCTGCCTCCCAAGTGCTGGGATTAAAGGCGTGCGCCACCACGCCCGGCTGAGCGTTTGATTTTATCAATACAAATAATGACAATGAACACTTATTTGCCGTGTATTTATTTTGGTACTAGCTCTCACTTAAATCTTTTGTAATAGTAACACAGCAACTCATTTTATCTTCAGAACAATCCTACAGGGCAGGTATGCTATTATTCCAATTTTATAAGGAAATGAAGGACTCATGGTAAGAGCTATGCCCAAGGGCACAGAGCTCAAGACAGTGCCTCAAGTCCAATTAATGTCACATGGATACATTTTGTAATGTCTGTAAAGAGAACAACCACCTAGAGTACTATAAGCTCTGATAGGGTGCAGGGGAGAAGAGTTCAAGAGTGTCAGGGAGAATAGACAAATGACCCCTAGGTTGAGTTGACAAAGGAGAGCATAATGTACCCACTTGACTTAGAATAGGGGGCGGGGTTGATCATGAGAACAGGGAGAATTTCCAGACACAAGTGAGTTGTGAGAAATGGAGGTGAAGGAAACAGTGTGGCAGAAGTACTTAAGGAAGCATGGAAAAGAGTGGAGTCAGTTTAGAGGAAACCACTCTTATGGGCAGGTCAGCCAGGCATGGGTTCCAGGACCTGCAGTCTATTACCACGGAAACAGAACACACTGTACTACATGAGACCAGCGAGAGAGTGACTTCCTATGCTAGATTTTCCAGCGGAAGAGCTGTGTGGTGGGAGGGAGAAGGAAATTTGGAGTGAGGGAAAACTGATAGGGAAAACTGAAAAGATCCCAGATAACAAACAAACAAAAAATTCGCTACAGTTTGAGTGAGATTTAAGTGTTAGAATACAGAACTTTAATGTAGAGAATGCAAATGGAGGGAAGGATAATTTTCTCGGAAGGAATTCTAGATCACTCAAAGGAAAAATGATGAGGTGGCTATCAGAAGGCTAAGGACTGCTCTAAGTGCCCCAGTGTCATCCCCAAACTATTTGTGATGCTTCAGATTTGGGGGAAATATAAACAGACAAGATTTTTAAAACTTGGTAAATTATGTCACTGTATAATAGAGGAACTACTTAGACCATAATAACCCACA
>PVKW010045012.1:0-15965 GCA_004027895.1 Orientallactaga bullata
CACATAAAGAGCTAGGCACATCTTAAATGCCCATGACCCCAGCACTGAGGGGCTTATGGCAGGAGGATTGCTGGGGCTTGCTTCCTGGTCAGCAACTCTAAAGGTTTAACAGGGAGCTCCAGGTTCAGGAGACAGCTGGAGATCTCCAGCCCTAGATCATGGTCATCTTTTTCCTATGCTGCCTTGGTTTGGCCCAGGGTCCTTCTTCCTCTTTCTACTTCTAGATCCCTTATCTTTTGTCTGCCTTTCATCCCCTGCTCCCACCTACAATACAGTAATTGAAAAGGCATTTTAAAAGCTGAAATTGGGCCGGGCATGGTGGCACACACCTTTAATCTTCCAGCACTCAGGAGGCAGATGTGGGAAGATTGCTGTGAGTTTGAGGTCACCCTGAGACTAGGTAAACCTGGGCTAGAGCGAGACCCTACCTCGGCAAAAAAAAACAAACCTGCAGTTGGGCTGGAGAGATGGCTTAGCAGTTAAGGCACTTGCCTGCAAAGCCAAAGAACCCAGGTTTGATTCCCCAGTACCCACATAAAGCCAGATGCACAAGGTGGCACCTGAGTCTGGAGTTTGTTTGCAGTGGCTAGAGGCCCTGGTGTGTCCATTCTCTGTTTGTCTCTATGCGCCTCTCTCTTTCAAACAAACAAACAAACAAATAAATAAATAAACAAAACAAAAATTTATTAAAAGCTGAAGTCCAGGGCCTGGGGAGTTGACTCAGTGTATAAAGTGCTTGCAATGCTAGCATAAACACCTGAGTTCAGATTTTCAACCCCATGTATTTATATGCCAATTGGGGTGGGGTGCACCTGTGTCCCCAGTGCTGGGAGGTGCTGAAAGGGAATCCTTGGGGCTCACTGGCTAGCTAACTTCTGGCCTACACACACACACATATCATGCACACATACATGCATACACAAGCTGGAATCTTACTGGGTGTGGTTACACACTCCTGTAATCCCAGCACTTGGGAGAAGGAGATAGAAGGACCAGGAGTTCAAGGCTAGCTTCTGCTTTATATCAAGTTCAAAGCCCCTATCCTTGTGAGGACAGTTAGTTGTACCAGTTGTATTTTGTCCACACTGAATCACAGACCTAGTGTACTGTATTGTTATTTTTTAAAAATTTGTTTTGTTTATTTTATTTTTATTTATTTGAGAGCGACAGAGAGAGAGAGAGAGAGAATGAGAATGGGCGCACCAGGGCCTCCAGCCACTGTAAAAGAACTCCAGATGCATGTGCCACATTGTGCATCTGGCTTGTGTGGGTACTGGGAAATCAAGCCTCAAATTGGGGTCCTTAGGCTTCACAGGCAAGTGCTTAACTGCTAAGCCATCTCTCCAGCCCTGTCTTGGTGTTTGAGCACACCTGCTCAGAACCACTCTTCCAGTGTCTTGTATAATTTTTTTTTTTTTTTGGTTTTTCAAGGAAGGGTCTCATTCTAGTTCAGGCTGACTTGGAATTCACTATGTAGTCTCAGGGTGGCCTGGAACTCATGGTGATCCTCCTGCCTCTGCCTCCCGAGTGCTGGGATTAAAGGCATGCGCCACCACACCTGGCTATTGTGTAATTTTTTTGTTTTTGTTTTTCAGACAGGATGTCTCGTGTTGGCCAGGCAAGCCTCAAACTTACAATGTAGCCAAAGATGACCTTGAACTTCTGATCCTCCTGCTTCTACCTCCTTAGTGCTGGATTTACAAGTTTTTGTTTTTGTTTTTAACAAGTTTATAGTAGCACTCTACTATCTGAGCTATATCCCAGTTTCCCTTCTTTTTTTCTTTCGTTTTCTTTTGAACTGGGGTCTTCTTACATTGCCCTGAACTTGTGGGCTCAAGCAATCCTCCTATTTCAGTCTCCTGAGTCATTTGGGCCTTTTTCCTACCTTATATTTGTGGTGATAGATAGACATGAACCCAGACCCTCAATACATTCTAGGCAAGTACTCTACTATCAAACCACCTGCCTAGTCCATTGCTTTTCTCTGAACAGGGTCTGCCTTTGTAATCAGTCTGACCAACAACTCAGTACATATTCAAGCTTGTGCTTGTCCTGCCTCCCAAGTGTTGTTATTAGAGGTTTGTGTGCCATGCCCCTCCCCCATTGTCCTTTTTTCTAAATGGATTTTAAAATTTTTATTTAGTTATTAGAGTGAGTGGGGAGGGGAGAGAATGGATGTGCCAGGGCCTCTAGCTGCTGCAATCGAACTCCAGACACATGTGCCACTATGTGCATCTGGCTTACGTGGGTACTAGGGAAACGATCGTGGGTCCTTAGGTTTCATAGGCAAGCACCTTAACCGCTAAGCAATCTCTCCAGCCCTCATCCATCTTTTTTTTAAAAAATTAATTATTTATTTATTTGAAAGAGAGAGGATGAGAATTAGTACACCAGGGTCTCTTGCCACTGCAAACGAACTTGACTCATGCACCACCTTGTGCATATGACTTTATATGGGTACTGGGGAATTGAACCTAGGTCCTTAGGCTTTGCAAGTACCTCAACCACTGACTTCATTTCCAGCCTAATTGTCCATTCTTGATGGCTTGATGGCTTCAGAACTTACAGTGTTGTGTCAGTCTTGGTATATGCTGAGGAAGTTGGTGTAGGCAGTTTTATGCCTTCTAGAATGATGTATTTCCACAGTAGAACACATAGGATAATGTACAAAACCTAGCATCATGTAAACACTATGAGTGTCTTAGCATATTTAGAGCAAAAATTTTTTGTCTTTGTGTATAGCAGTGAAGGTGTACATGCCATGAATATGTGTGGATACAGCATTCACCTTTTTAAAAAATTATTTATTTGCAAACAGAGAGAGGGAGAGGAAGAGAAAAACAGAGAAGGAATAGGCACACCAGGGCCTCTTGCCACTTCAAATGAATCCCAGATGCATGTGACACTTTTTGTATTTGGCTTTATGTGGGTACTGGGGAATTGAACCTGGGTCATCAGGCTTTTCAAGCCTTTGGCCACTTAGCCATCTCTCAGGCCCATCCACCGGTTTTTTTTTTTTTTTTTTTTTTTTTTTTGAGGTTAGTTTCACCCAGACTGAGCTGGAAATCACTCTTTAGCCCAGGCTGGTTTCAAACTCATGGTGATCTTCCTACCTCAGCCTCCCAAGTGCTGGGATTAAAGGCATGTACCACCATACCCAGCTTAACCATCCACCTTTTTTTGTTTTTTGTTTTTTAATTTTAGAGCAAGAGAGGAGAGATAGATAGAGAACTGATGTGCCAGGGCCACAGCCACGTCAGTCAAACTCGGACACTCGTGCTACCTAGTGGGCATGTGCAACCTTTTACTTGCTTCATCTTTGTGCATCTAGCTAACATGGGATCTGGGGAGTCGAACATGGGTCCTCAGGCAAGCACCTTAACCGCTAAGCAATCTCTCCAGCCCTCATCCATCTTTGTTTGTTTGTTTTTGGTTTTGGTTTTTCAAGGTAGGGTCTCACTCCAGCTCAGGATGACCTGGAATTCACTCTGTATTCTCGGGGTGGCCTTGAACTCATGGTGATCCTCCTACCTCTGCCTCCGAGTGCTGGGATTAAAGGCGTGTGCCACCATGCCTGGCTTTCATCCACCTTTTTTGAGACATGGTCTCTCATTGGCCTGGAAATCACCAAGTAGGCTTGAATGGCTTGCGTAGTAGTGCTATGCTCTTGACCTTAGTCCTGATCTTCCCATGCCTCTGTGGCCTCAGGACCCTCCACAGCCCCTGGACTACCTGGAGCCCTGCTGGTAGTGTTGGATTTGCTGAGGTTTGCAGGAAAGAGTTGCTCCACAGTATGTAGTCACACATCCTGTCCCTCTAGCTATGCATGTGAGTAACTTCTGCCCCTTTTTCTTCTCACAGGGACTTCCTTCCCCGTGGTTCAGGAATCGTCACCCGGAGGCCTCTCATTCTGCAGCTAATCTTCTCAAAAACAGGTACCAAAAATAAGATTTAAAAAAACATATAGCCATGTGTGGTGGTACATGCCTTGAATCCCAGCACATAGGACGCAGAAGTAGGAGGATCACTGAGAGCTTGAGGCCACCCTGAGAGACCACAGTGGATTCCAGGTCGGCCAGTGCTAGAGCAAGTGAGACCCTATTTTGAAAAACACACACACATACACGAATAAGACTGTGGGTTAGAGCATTTGCCACATCAGCATGAGGGCCTGAGAGGGCCTCAGATGGCCTGAGTTGGATTCCCCAGCACCCACATTAAAAAAAAAAAACAAAAAAAAAAAACAGCTAGGTGTTCATATTACAAAAAAAAAAAGGGCTGGAGAGATGGCTTAGCGGTTAAAGCGCCTGCCTGCTAAGCCTAAGAACCAGTTCCAATCTCCAGGTCCCTCGTTTAGCCAGATGCAGTGACACAAGTGCGCAATGCTGCACTTGACCACAAGGGGGCGCAGACATCTGGATTTCGTTCACAGCAGCTGAGAGACTGCTGGTACGCCCATTCTCTGTCTCTCTCTATCTGTCTCCCTCTCCCTCTCTGTCTCTCTCTGTGTGTCTCTCTCCAAAAATAAATAAATAAATAAATAAATAAATAAATAAATAAATAAATAAATAAATAAATAAATAATAAAGTTTAAAAAGTGCCACACACATCTATAACCCCAGTCCTGCTGAGGGCAGAGAATTACTAAGGCTCTCTGGTTGTAGGTTGAGGGAGAGACTGTGTCTCAAGGAAATAGCACAAATGCACAATAGAGGAGGCACTTGAAATTCTTCTCTAGCCTCCATGCATACACCACTCACATTATATACCATATACCTTACACATCTACTCACACAAAAGCAAAACCAAATATAATTAGGTCTGTGGATGTAGCTTAGTTGGTAGAGTGCTTACCTAGCATGTAAAAAGCTGTGGGTTCATCCTCATCACACTATCAAACTGAGTGCACACATAGAGGCAGGACAGTGAGTTAAAGTTCATCCTTGACTACATAGCAAGTTCAAGGCTAGCCAGGGCTACATGATACCCTGTCTCAAATAAACAGAAAAAAAAAAAAGGAAAATGACAACCAAAAAAAGATCATTAGAAAAAAAATAAAAATAAGAGCCTGGTAAGATGGTTCATACCTATTACCCCACCAGCAGAGAGGCTGAGATAGGTATATCCCTGTGAGTTTGAGGCCATCCCTGGCTATAGAGTGAGTTCCAGGTCCGCCTGGGCTAGAGTAAGACCCTACCTTAATGTATTCCTCAAACAATAACTTCATAAAACATCAAAAACAGGTGTCACTCCAGGCATGGTGGCTGTAGCAGACAGCTTCAGGTTCGCTGAGATGAACTTCCAGACCAGGCACAGTTATGGAAGAAGGGTTATTTATTTATTGAAGCTTACAGATCCAGGGGAAGTTCCATAATGCCAGGAGAAGCTGGCCTGCTCTTACAGGACCAGGCAAGGGAGAGAGAGCCACAAGCCCCAAAGCACAGCATACCTCAGGACTCCAGCTAGGCACACTTTGTATATCTTTACAATGGAATCTCAAACCCACCACCACACCTTAAGATCCGCCCAGTGACATTGCCTCCAGCCAGGTGGCTGCAGATGCAAACAACAAACTAATAAAACACTGAATATATTAGGGGCCATCTATTCAAACTACCACAATGGCACATGCCTTTAACCCCAGCACTGGGGAGGCAGAGGTAGGGGGATCGCTATATGAGTTCAAGGCCACCCTGAGACTACATAGTGAATTCCAGGTCACCCTGGGCTAGAGTGAAGCCCTACTTCAAAAAACCAAAGGAAAGGAAAGGGGAAAGGAAAGGAAGATAGATATCATATGGTCCCCCATCTCAGGACAGGAGGGTGGATGTGGTGACTGGAAGGAGCTAGGCTGAGGGAGCTGTTACAAGTCCTAGGCTGTCAGTTGAGGTCACACATCTTATGAATAATGCAACCCCCACCTTGAGTCCTCAACTTTCAGGACCGGCGACATGTATACTTCTTTGGTAATACAAGCAAATTTCTGAAACTCAAATAGAGATTTTATGTATGTATGTATGTATGTATGTATGTATGTATGTATTTGAGAGAGAGAGAGAGAGGGAACGACAGAATTGGCACACCAGGGCCTCAGCCTCCAGATGCTTGCACCACCTAGTGGGCATGTGCAACCTTGCGCTTGCCTCACCTTTCTGTGTCTGGCTTATGTGGGATCTGGAGAGTTGAACATGCATCCTTAGGCTTTGCTGGCAAGCAACTTAACCACTAAGCCATCTCTCCAGCCCTTAAATAGAGATTTTTTTTTGGTAAAGTTTTATATTCACAAAAGTTGTGGATTTTTTTTTTTTTTTTTTTTTTTTTTGGTTTTGCAAGGTAGGGTCTCACTCTGGTCCAGGCTGACCTGGAATTAGCTACGTAGTCTCAGGGTGGCCTCGAACTCTCGGCGATCCTCCTACCTCTGCCTCCCGAGTGCTGGGATTAAAGGCATGCGCCACCACACCCGGCTGGATTGTTTTTATAAATATATTTATGGCACCTATTTAGAAGGTGATTGAAGGGCTGGAGGGATGGCTTAAGTGGTTAAGGCATTTGCCTGCAAAACCAAAGGATCCACGTTCAATTATCCGTGACCCATGTAAGCCAGATGCATAAGGGGCACATGCATCTGAAGTTGATTTGCAGTTGCTGAAGGCCCAGGCCCTGGCATGCTCGCTCACAGTGCTCACTCTCTCTCTCTCTCTGCCTCTTTCTGTCTCTCAAATAAATAATAATAAATAAATGATAAATAAAGAAGGTGATTAAGTAGAATTTTCAAATGGATACATCATGTGTTGATACCATCATTTTACTTCCTCCCTGCCCCCATTCCGCTGAGGGCCCTCCTGAGTGGAATTGCTGGTATTCACCATGGAGTTGTGGGCTATGAGTTGTGAAAGCAGCAGTAAGTCACTGCAGGGGCAGCAATGCATCTTTCACAAAATTTCCTGAGCTGTGGTCGGTGTGTTTTAAGTCTATTTAGTGTTGAGTTCTCCATAGCTTCTGAATTTCTGCTTTGGTACATTTTGAGTATCCTCAGTGTTTGTCTCTGTCACCTTGGCAATGGTTGTCAGGCTCACCACAGAAGCAGCAGTCTTGCTCATCTTGCCAATTCCTTTGTGGTTTCACCTGGATCCTAGTCTCACTCTGGCACGGGCTGACCTGGAATTCACTTTGTATTCTCAAGGTGGCCTTGAACTCACAGAAATCCTCCTACCTCTGCCTCCTGAGTGCTGGGATTAAAAGCGTGCACCACCATGCCCAGCTTGGACCAAACTTTTACTTCTAGGAAGGGACTTTCTGCATTCCTTCTGCCTTGGTCTCCCAAATCCTGGAGTAACAGGCAGGAGCCACCACACTGGGTGTGGTGGTTTGATTCGGGTGTCCCCCATAAACTTGGGTGTTCTGAATACTAGGTACCCAGCTGATGGAGATTTGGAATTAAAGCCTCTTGGAGACAGTGTATTGTTGGGGGCAGGTTTATGGGTTTCATAGCCAGCTTCCTCTTGCCAGTGTTTGGCACACTCTGCTGTTACTATTGTCCATCTGATGTTGGCCAGAAGGTGATGTCCACCCTCTGCTCATGTCATCGTTTTCCCTTGCCACCATTGAGCTTCCCCGCGAGTCTGTAAGCCAAGCTGCTCTTGGTTGGGTGTTTTCTGCCAGCAATGCAAAACTGACTGCAACACCCAACTACACTGCAGCGTTTTGCTTGCTACTTCCAGACAGTCTGGGAATGGTGTGCTGAGAACAGTTCTGCAGCAAGCTGACTGCTTTGGTCATAACACCTAGCAGTGGCCCATTGAGCACTTCTAGGGTATCACAAACTGGTCCCAGCATTAGAATGCCATCTTCTGCCATCCTGTGTTCTTCAGGGAAGAGATGCTGAAAAGGTGGTAGGTCTGCTCCTCCTGGGCTTCTCTAAGAAAGTGACAGTATAGATGAAGATGGCAGGCCCTTCCCTCCCTTTCTGTTTTGTATCCAAGATTGATCCTAGGGCTCAAGCATGCTAGGCAAGCATTCTTTTTGTTTGTTTGTTTTGAGAAACTCCAGATTCCACTCTGCGCATCTGGTTTTACATGGTTATTAGGAAATCAAACCCAGGCCTTTACACTTTGTAAGCAAAGTGCCTTAACTGCTGAGCCATCTCTCAGCCCCAACAATTTTTTTAAAATTGTTTTTATTTTTTTATTTATTTGCCAGCAGAGAGAGAGAGAGAGAAAAGAGACAGACAGAATTGGCATGTCAGAGCCTCTAGCCACTTCAAATGAACTCCAGATGCATGTGCCCTTTGTGCATCTGGCTTATGTGGGTCCTGGAGAATCGAACCGGGATCCTTTGGCTTCACAGGCAAACGCCTTCACCACTAAGCCATTTCTCCAGCCCAACAATTTGTTTTTGAAACAAGGGTACTGTTACACATGTTGCTCAGGCTGGCCTTGAACTCCTGCACAGCACCACATTTTGTTTATCCACTTACCTGCTTGCTTGAGTCAATTCCACCTTTTCACTATTGTGACTTATGTTGTATGAATATGTGTACGTTGTGTTTGAGTATCTGCTATCAGTTATTTTTGGCATGTACTTACAAATGGAAATTTTGAATTTTTAAAATAAAAAATTTTGGGCTGGAGATATGGCTTATTGGTTAAGTCTAGGAAAGCCTGTACGATTCTCCAGGTTACATGTTTAGCCAGATGCAAAGTGACACAAGGGCACAATGCTGTACTTGCCCACAAGGGGGCGCATGTGTCTGGAGTTCGTTCACAGCGGCTGAGAAGCTGCTGGCACGTACATTCTCTCTCTCTCTGTCTCTCTCTGTCTCTGACTCCCCCCCCCAACAAAAAATTCAAATTTTTAGAAAGTGAAAAATTTAACTTTCGTTTGTTTTCTTAGTCCAGCCTAGGCTGATCTGGAATTTACTATGTAGTCTCAGGGTGGTCTTGAACTCCCAGAGATTCTCCTACCTCTGCCTCCCAAGTGCTGGGAGTAAAGGCTTGTGCCACTACACTTGGCCTCAAATCTATTCTTTTTTCTTTTTCTTTTCTTTTTTTTTTTTTTTATTTGAGAGAAAGAGGTAGCTAGAGAGAGAGAATGGGCATGGCAGAGCCTTCAGCCATTGTAAATGAACTCCAGTTGCATGTGCCACCTTGTGCATCTTGCTTACGTAGGTCCTGGAAAATCGAACCTGGGTCCTTTGGCTTTGAAGGCAAGCACCTTGATCACTAAGCCATCTCTCCAGCCCTCAAATCCATTATTTACTGTCTCATTTCACAGGAGAAAGTTGCAGCTTCCCTACCATAAGGAAGGGTCACTCAGCTGGAAGCCTGTTCTTGTGATGTAGCCTTAGGCTGATGGTGGTATAGAAGGGACTGAAGGGCTAAGGAGATGCTCAGTGAGTAAAGTACTTGCTTTGCAAATATGAGGAACCGAGTTCAAACTCCATAACCCACATAAAAATAGCAGGCGTTTTTTGGCTGGGGAGATGGCTCAGTTGTTAATATACTTACAAGTTTACTGGCCTCCCTTAAGCTGATCTGGGTCCTAGCAATGAGAAGTTGTCCTGTTGTCACCCTTACCACTAGGCCTATCCTAGCAGGTGCAACAAGTGCCAGTTCACTATGGTCAGTTGACTGAAGAGGAAATCCACACATCTGCGGGAGAGAGTGTCTGCCTTCAAATTTACCTTGGGGTTAGGGGTCCTGGGAGAATATTTTAGACTAGACCAAGTTGTGTGCCTAGAGCTGGGAGAGAGATATTTGCTGTGGCAGGGCCTGGAGGCCTGTGTGATAAGTTAGCCCTAGAAACTGCAAATTCCTCAAATTGGCTCTTGGAGACCAAGCTGCAGAGCCAGGAGATTAATCAGCAACTCAAGCAGCCAGTTCAACTTTCTTTTCTTTTCTTTTTTTTTTTAAAGGCAGGGTCTCACTCTGTCCCAGGCTGACCTGAATTCACTATGTAGGTTGGCCTTGAACTCACAACGATCCTCTTTCTTTTGCCTCCTGAGTGCTGGGATTAAAAGGTGTGTGCCACCATGTCCAGCTGCCAGTTTACCTTTCTATGCCTCAGTTTCCTCATCTGTAAATGGTATGTTCCTTCATGTCCATGTTAAACCATTTTGCCAAGGTGAGGCTGGCTCCTTCTGTGGGGTTTCTGAGGCTCCCTTCTGGCTCCTGAGACAGCCAGGGCTGACTGGCATCTTGTTCAGGCTGATCTGGTAAGGCATGACCAACGTCAGGTTCTGTTTAAAATTTACCTAAATCCGGACATGGTGGCACATGCCTTTAATCTCACCACTTGAAAGGCTGGGTAGGAGGATTGCCATAAGTTCAAGGCCACCCTGAAACTGCATAGTGAATTCCAGGTCAGTCTGGGCTAGAGTGAGACCCTACCTCAAAAAAAAAATCAAAAAATAAAATAAAATTTACAAAAGACCACAGCCACCAGGAAACCTACTGCCCTTGGGTGAACCCTTCTAAACCCTGGGTGTGGACCTTTTTTCTGCCCAATGTGGATGACACAGAGAGAGAAGAGAGAATGAATATGGGTGCACCAGAGCCTTTAGCCACTGCAAACTAGCTCCAGATGTATGTGCTACTTTGCATCTGGCTTTACATGGGTCCTGGGGAATCAAACCCCAGTTGTTAGGCTTTGCAGACAAGTGCCCTAACCAATGAGCTATCTCTCCAGCCCAGGTTTTAATTTTTTTTTTATTTTTCAAGGTAGGGTTTCACTCTAGCCCAGGCTGACCTGGAATTCACTATATAGTGTCAGGGTGGCTTCAAACTCACGGCATTCCTCCTACCTCTGCCTCCAGAGTGCTGGGATTGAAGGTGTGCGCCACCAAGTCCAGCTTTAGTTTGGTATTTTGAAATAAGATTTTACACTGTAGCCCAGACTGGCCTTGAACCCCAGGGGACCCTTCTACCTCAGTCTCCTGAGTATAAGGGTTGCTGACATGAGCCACCATATTTGCCTGACAGACCCTGTTTGATTGTATGGTAAGGAGAGGTCTCTGAAGTCTTGACTGAGCTCCCAGTCATTCTTGCCCAGGCTTGTCTGTCACAATGTCAGGTTTGGGGAAGGCAGGCCTCATGTTCCTGGGTAAGGGACATCAGGCAGCTCTGTGTAGAATGTGAAATGCCCAAGGCAGGCTTTCAACTGGCAGCTAAGCTGCTTGTGTCCTCCCTGTGAGTGCACACATCTGGGGAGGAAGGTTATTTATTTTTTGGTTTTTCGAGGTAGGGTCTCATTCTAATCCAGGCTGACCTGGAATTCACTATGTAGTTTCAGGCTGGCCTTGAACTCATAGCGATCCTCCTACCTCTGCCTCCCAAGTGCTGGGATTAAAGCCGTGTGCCACCACATCCAGCTTTTTAAATTTTTATTTTTATTTATTTGAGAGACAGAGAAAGAGGCAGAGAAAGGAAGAGAGAATGGGCATGCCAGGGCATCCAGCTACTGCAAGTGAACTCCAGATGCATGCACCACCTTATGCATCTGGCCTATGTGGGTCCTGGGGAATCAAACCTGGGTCCTTTGGCTTTGCAGACAAGAGCCTTAACTGATAAGCCATTTCTCCAGCCCTATTTTTTGTTTTTTTTGAGGTAGGGTCTCACTTTAGCACAGGATAACCTGGAATTCACTATGTACTCTCAGAGTAACGTAGAACTCACAATAATCCTCCTGCCGCTGCCTCCCAAGTGGTGGGATTAAAGTCATGCACCACCACACCTGGCTACAGAGAGAATGGCCACACCGGAGCTTCTAGCCACTGCAAAATCACTCCAGATGAATGACCTGAGTACTAGGTCATGTACCTGGGTCATTAGGCTTTGCAGGTACATTCCTTAACTGTTGAGCCATCTCTCCAGCCCTAATTTTTCTTTTGAGACAGAGTCTTGCTATGCATTCTACAGGCCCACCTCCTGAGGGCTAGGGTGACAGCCATACTTCGCTCACAATGTGTATTTTGAAATCATTCTCACAGCTATTTTAGCACAGGGCTCTGTGCTAGCCCATTGCATTGTCTATGGAAACAAGCATGGGGGGAGGATTGGGCAGGGCTAGACTGTGAAGCCATCCAGAGCCTCAGCATTTCCCCTTTCTGCTCTTCTGCCCATCACTTCCTCCTCGCTCACACTCCCCAAGCCCGCTGGCCTAGTGTGGAAGCAGATTTGCCTTCAGAAACATTTTTAAAAAAAATTTTAAATTATTTTATTTATTTTTGGAGAGAGACAGAGAGAGGGAGACAGAGAATAGGCTCGCCAGCAGTCTCAGGTGCTGCGAATGAAATCCAGATGTGTGCGCCCCCTTGTGGGCAAGTGCGGCATTGCGCCCTTGCATCACTTTGCATCTGGCTAAACGTGGGACCTGGAGATTGGAACCAGGTTCTTAGGCTTAGCAGGCAGGCGCTTTAACCGCTAAGCCACCTCTCCAGCCCCAGAAACATTTTTATTTATGTGCAAGCAGAGAGAGAGAGACAGAAGAGATACAGACAGAGAGAGAATGGGCACCAGGGCCTCTAGCCACTGTGAACAAACACCAGATGCATGCGCCCCCTTGTGCATCTGGCTTATGTGGGTACTGGGGAATCAAACCTGGGTCCTTTGGCTTCGTAGGCAAGCACCTTAACCGCTAAACCATCTCTCCAGCCCAGAAACTTTTTTTTTTTTTAAATATTTTACTTTATTTATTTATTTGAGAAAGAGATACAGAAATAGGCAGGTAGAGACAGAGAGAGAGAATGGGTGCGCCAGGGCCTCCAGCCACTGCAAACGAACTCCAGATGCATGCACCCCCTCGTGCATCTGGCTTACGTGGGTCCTGGAGAATCGAGCCTCGAACCGGGGTCCATAGGCTTCATAGGCAAGCGTTTAACCGCTAAGCCCAGCCCCATCTCTCCAGCCCCAGCCCAGAAACTTTTTAAAAAATGTTTATTTATTAGAGGGAGAGAGAGAAAATGGGCACTCTAGGGCCTCTGGCCACTGCAAATGAACTCCAGAAGCATGTGCCTCCCTGTGCATCTGACTTTACGTGGGTAGTAGGGAATCAAACCTTGTTTCTTTGGCTTTGCAGGCAAGCATCTTAATTGCTAAGCCATCTCTCCAGCTCTCTATTTATTTCTTTTTATTGACAACTTATATTCTTACAGACAGTAAATCATATTTCCTCCCCTGCTCCCTTTTCCCCTTAACAACTCCGCTCTCCAACATATCCCCTCCCTCTCTCCATTAGTCTCTCTTTTATTTTATTTTTTAAGATCTTATTTTTATTTGAGACAGAGCGAGGGAAAGAGAGAGAGGGAGAGTGAGAATGGGTGTGCCAGGGCCTCTAGCCACTGCAAACAAACTCCAGATGCGTGCGCCTCCTTGTGCGTCTGGCTTACTTGGGACCTGGAGAATTGAACCAGGGTCCTTAGGCTTCTCAGGCAAACACCTTAACTGCTAAGCCATCTCTCCAGCCAGTAGTCTCTCTTTTATTTTGATGTCATCATCTTTTTCTTCTATTATGAGGGTCTTGTGAAGGTATTGCTAGTCACTGTGATGTCATGGATATCAAGTCCAATTTCTGTCTGGACAGCTGCATTGTAAGGAGTCATACCCTTCCTTTGGCTCTTACATTCTTTCTGCCACCTCTTCCACAATGGACCCTTAGCCTTGGATGGTATGATAGAGATGTTTCAGTGCTGGACACTCCTCCGTCCCTTCTTCTCAGCACTGTGTTGCCTTTTGGGTCATCCCAGTGGTCATTACCATCTGAAAAGTGAAACTTCTCTAATCAGAAGTGAGAGTAGCATTAATACATGAATATGTACATTAAGTGTAGTGCTTTCAGAGCAGTTTGCCAGGAATAATACATACATTTAGCCAGAGCAGGCTTTGTACCACTTAAGACTCATGACCTCCCCTGCGATAGGCTTTTGATTAGGTTTTTCAGTACCAGGCATGTATTCCCTCCCATAGAGTTGGCCTTCAGTCCAATTAGAGAGCAGTTGGTTTCCCCCAGAGCAGACATGCCACTATTGCACTCATTTGGTCATTTGGCCTGTCTGGCCAAACTAGAGGCTTCCAGTGTCCACTGATTTCACTGCTGATGACTTCTGTCTCCTATAGGGCTGCATGCAGTACAGCTTTTTTCAGCTTTCAGTTGGCTGGTCTATAGGGAGAAGGTTTTTTGCTCAGCACCAGCTTGATTTCTCAGTGATCTTGCCCTTCAGGCAAGTGAAGTCTTCAGCAATAGGGTCTTATCATCTGTTTCTCAAGGGAAACCAAGGGCCTTGGCAACAGCCTGCCATGTTTTGGAGGCAACAAGTACCTCCTTTGCCAACAACTCACTAGAAGGTATCCCATCCCTGGCACTGAAAATTTTCTAATAACAATCTATGGCTTCTGGATGTGCCATTATTCAAAAAAGTAGGTTTTCATATGTCTTATTCAGAATATCTTGAATTTTGATTGACCCTGCCCCCAGCCCTTTTTTTCTCATTGCAGCCCAGGCTGGATTCAAACTCCTGGTGATCTTCTTACCTCAACCTCCTGAATGCTAGTATTAAAGGCATACACCACTGCCATACTCAAACCTCTTTATTTTTATTTATTTTTAATTTTAAAATTTTTTTATTTTTAGAGAGAGAGAGAATTGGCACACCAGGGCCTCAGCCACTGAAATCAAACTTCAGATTCTCGTGCCACCTAGTGGGCATATGCAACCTTATTTATTTTGTTTTTTCAAGGTCGGGTTTCACTGTAGCCCAGCCTGACCTGCAACTCACTATAGTTCCAGGCTGGCCTCAAACTCACAGTGATCCTCCCACCTCTGCCTCCTGAGTTCTTAGATTAAAGGTGTGCACCCCCATGCCTGGCCTTCTTTTGTTCTCAAGATAGGGTCTCACTCTAGCCCAGGTTGACCTGTAATTCACTATGTAGTCTCAGGGTGGCCTCGAACTTAAGGCAATCCTCCTACCTCTACCTCCCAAGTGCTGGTAGTAAAAGCATGAGCCACCACACCTGGCCCTTTTAGTTTTTTAAATTAATTTCTACCAACCTCCTTTTCCTCCTTTCTTTCTGAGATAGACTTATGCAGCCCAGTGTGTCTTGAGTTTGTGATCTTCCTACCTCAATACTGGGATTCTAGGCAGCACCACCACTCCTGGCTTCCATCCATGTTTTTGTTTTTGTTTTGTTTGTTTGTTTTTCGAGGTAGGGTCTCACTCTAGCCCAGGCTGACCTGGAATTCACTGTGTAGTCTCAGGGTGGCATTGAATTTATGGCAATCCTACCTCTGCCTCATTAGTGCTGGGATTAAAGGTGTGCACCACGATGCCTGGCTCTTGTTTTGTTTTATTTATTTATTTATTTTAGAGAGAGAGAGAGGCAGATAGATTAGGCACTGCAAATGAACTCCAGGTACATGAAGCACCTTGTGCATCTGGCCTTACGTGGCTACTGGGGAAACTAGGTCCTTTGTCTTTGCAGGCAAGTGCCTTAAACCCTAAGCCATCTCTCTGGCCATTGTTTTGTTTTTGAGACAGAGTGTGGTGGTTTGAATCAGGTGTCCCCCATAAATTTAGGTGCTCTGAATGCTTGATCCTCAGTTTGGTGGCATTTTGGGAGGTGGAACATTGCTAGACAAGGTATGTTGTTGTGGGTAAGCTTAGGGGTGTTATAGTCAGCTTCCCCTTGCCAGAGTCAGCTCACTTTCTTGCTGTTTTCCACATGCTGTGGCAGAGGTGATGTCCAGCCTCTGCTCATGCCGTCCTTTCTCTTGCCATCAGGGAGCTTCCCCTCAGGATTGTAAGCCAAGTAAACCCCTTTCCTCCCATCAGCAGGTACTTTGTTCCAGCAAGGAGACGGTAACTACAACACAGATCTCATTAGCCCAAATTGGTCTCACACTCATGTTGTGGCTGAGGAACACCTTAAATTTTATTTTATTTTTTTCATTTTTCGAGGTAGGGTCTCACTCTA
>PVKW010045013.1:0-15957 GCA_004027895.1 Orientallactaga bullata
AAAAAAAAAGATAATTTGTTTTACAAACTGAAGCATTTTCTAAAATACAGAGAATGGCACATTAAAATAATTTGTTTTCCATAATATGTAGTTGTAAAATAAAGCACAGAAGCTGGGTGTGGTAGTGCACATGTTTAATTCCAGCACTCCAGAGGCAGAGATAAATGGATCATTGTGAGTTCCTAGCCACCTTGAGATTACATTGTGAATTTCAGGTCAGCCTGGGCTAGAGTGAGACCCTCCTCAAAAAACAAAAAACAAAAAACAATAAAAAAAGAAATCAAAGAGATGGCCCCCTAGTACATTTTCCACAATCTTCCCTATGGTAACATTTTGTAAACTATGACATTATATCATCAGCAGAATGTCGATTGATAAAATCCACTGATTTTATTCAGATTTAACAAGTTTTACTTGTATTCATTTGTGAAGGAACAGGAAGTTCTGCTAGATGCTGTCACCTGCATTGCTTGCTATATCCAGTTCCACAGGTTCCAGACTAAAGAATTCCACCATCACCAGATACACTTTCTGTTCCTTGACAGCCATACACATCTCCTGCCTCCTTGCCATCATGACCATTACCCTGGCCTCAATCTCCAAACTTTATATATTGTGTAAAATGTGGGGTTGACTTCTTTGTGGCTTGGCATCATTTCCTGTAGCTACAACCAAATTGTTAGATTTCTGTTGCATATTTGTATAGGCTTTTCCTGGAAAATAACTTTTCATTTATCTAATGAAATAATTTCAGTTTAATTACCTAATTAAATGTTTGAAAATACAATGGTTAAAACTTATGGCAGTTATGTGTTGGGTTTCACAAGAGTGGTAATTTTTTTTTTTCAGGAGATCACCATTCTGCATCCCTACTTTCCACTTTTCTTATTATAGCCATGATTTATGTGAGTAATGATATTTCAAAGAGGTCGAATCTTACATTTTCTTGGTGATTGATATTGTGTTTATCTCTATTGTAAATCCTTTTGGTAATATGGGTATTTATTTCCCCATTTTATGATTATATTTCATTTTCACTGTTGAGTTTTTGAGTATTTAGTATATTTTTGATATTCTTTCTTTTTTGCATATATATTTTACAAATATTTTCACCTAGCCTATGGATTGTATTTTCATCATTTTATACTTGATTGTTGGTTTGTAGAAATTCATTGATTATGTTGTTAATTCTGCAAGGTTTCTGACCCCTCCCATCCATGACTGGATGCAGGATCTCACTCCCTAGTTAAGGCTGGCCCTGAACATTCAGTAATCCTTTCACCTCTGCCTCATAAATTCTGGCATTATAGATGTGATTCACTGTGTCTGGTTTCTATATCTTTTGGAAATTGACTGTTCTACCAGAATTTTGGTGGATTTCTAAGGATTTCTATGCATTGGTTCATATCCTCTGAAAAATGAGTTTCACTGTTTTTTCCAATTTTGGTGACTTTTATTTCTGTGTATAAAATTGTTTCAGCTAAGTCATCTAATAGTCCATTCAAAGAAGGATATGGATGGGAGCACCCTTGTCCTTTTTATGGTCTTATATGAATTGATTTCAACATTACATCACTGAGTTTGGTATTGGCTATAAGCTTGCTATATGTTGTTATGAATGTTGAGTTTTATTTGGTCTAGTCAAAATAATTTATATTTTATAGATTTTTTTCCTAAAATAATTTTAAAGTTGTTTAATACTTATTTTGTATCTATTGAGGAGACCATGCATTTTCTTTTATTCTGCTTGTGTGGTATATTAAAATTCTTCAAATCTAGTGAGTAATTCTCATTTAATTATGATGTATAATCCTTTCCCATGCTGTTGAATTTGTCCGCTGGTACTCTGTAACATTATTACATCTAAGTTTATACAGATTATGTCTATAATGTTATAATAGCATCCTTATCTGGCTTTACTGTAAAGTTGATGCTAGCTTTATGCAAGGGTTTTGGAAATTTTCTCTCTTTTCCATTTGTTGGAAGTCTTTGAGAAGTAGTTGAGTTAGTTTTTCAATAAATGTTTAATGGAATACACACATGAAGCTGGTTGTTGCTTGGCTTCTCTCCGTTGAGAGTTCTAGATGATTGATCTAGTCCTAATAGTTGATCCTTGTCTATTCTAATTTTATATTCCTTTACAGTTCTGTATTGGCAGTTTTATGATTCCAGGTGTTCAACCATTTCTTATAAGTCATAAAAATGTGGCATGTGGTGGCTTATATTAGTCTTTTGTGTACTTCTCTATTTCTATTATGTCTTGTGTGATACCTCCTTGCTTTCTTATAAATGTATATATTTAAGTCTTCTTGTTTAGTGTACCTAAAAGCTTCTCAGTCTTAGAGAATTTTACAAATTTAGAAAGGCTTTTTATCTTTTCTTGATATTTTGTACATTTTTTCTATTCTTGGTTCCAGTATAACTTGAATCTTTATTGTACACTTCATAGTTTAGACTTGGATGATAATTTGTTTCTTTTCCTACTTTCTAGTTCTATAAAATTTAAAGTTGGCCTACTCATTTGAACTTTCTTTTTTAAATATAGGTATCTATTACTTCAAACTGCCCACCATATTGTTTTGAAATTCTACTTTCCTTTCAATTTATCTTAAGATACAATTTAAATCTTCCTTTTAACTGCATTCTTGATGCAGTGGTTGTTCAGTACTGTGTTGTTGTGGTTGTTAGCTTTGTTTTCTATTTCTTTTTTCTTGAGGTTAACTCTCATTATAGCTCAGGCTGCCTTTGAACTCACTCTGTAGCACAGGATACGATCACTTCAGTCCCTGAGCACTGAGTATTAAGGTTATGTGCTACCATGCCCGATTCAGGATTGAATTGCTAATTGCACAGATTTCCAAACATCTTCTTATTTTATATTTGTACCTTTATGTCATTAATACCTTACATTGTATCAATCTTCTCTTCCTCTTTCTTCTTCTGACATATGTCTGTGTGAGAGAAAAAGTAGGGGGGCATGTAAAAAATAGACATTTCCTATGCAAGACCTTGCCTTTAATCTTATTTGCGACTTCTTATTCACGTTGCCTTTTCCAGCCTAGCTGGAAAGTTAGGAAGCAGGACTGGAGAGATGGCTTAGTGATTAAGGCATTTGCCTGTGAAGCCTAAGTCCCCAGGTTTGATTCCCCAGAACCTATGTGAGCCAGATGCACAAGGTGACACATGCATCTGGAGTTCATTTACAGTGGTTGGAGGCCCTGGAGTGCCCATTCTCTCCCCCCTACTCTCTCTATCTGACTCTTTCTAATATATAATTTTTTTTTAAGTTGGGAAGTGGATAAACTGTGGAGTGTGAGGCCTGGCTGGAAGAAGTAGGTGACTGGGCACTTACTCTTATCCTGGATTCACTTTGCTTCCTGGTTTCCATGAATACACAGCTCTTTACCATACTCTTGCTGTGAAAAAGGATGGAAACCTCTTAACTCCCATACCTTTTTCATTTTCTAAGTTGATTTATCTCATATTTTTAAATTTTTATATTATTATTATTAACAACGTGTTTTGTATGGATACATCATGTGTTGGTTCCCTCTTTTCCCATGTCCCTTGTAGTTTAAATATTTTATTAGGGATGGAGAGATGGCTTAGCAGTTAAGGCACTTTCCTATAAAGTCAAAGGACCCAGGTTCAATTTCCCAGGACCCACTTAAACCAGATGTACAAGGGGGCGCATGCATCTGGAGTTTGTTTGCAGTGGCTGAAGACCCTGGCATGCCCATTCTCTCCCTCTCTTTCTCTCTCTCTCTCTCCCTGAATATTTTTCTCCCTTTCCCTCTCAAATAAATGAAATAAATTTAAATGTTTTATTAAATAATGGTCTATTAAAGAAAGTGTTTTCTTTCTAACTAAATAATCTGTCAAATAATGGAAGTGGGCTTTTGAAGCCCCCTGCTATCATTGTACTGCTGTCCACTTCTTCCTTGGGGCTATTAAGATCCACCCATATATTGAGGTGCCCAAACATCAGGTGTACATAAGATTTTCAAAGTTTATATCTCCTTGAGGAATTGATTCCTGGGTCACCACATGAATTATTTTATATCTTGTGATGTTGTGACTACAGTAAAACCTTCAATGCTGCGAGTTGCCATTTCTACTGTTTTTCTTACCATTACTTCAAATACCTTTGAGCTGTTGGAGCTCAAGGCTGATGACCAGAGACCCAAAATCATTAAGTGGGAATGGAACCAGATCTCTTATCTCCTGTGGGGTTCACAGTGGAATTAGTGATAGCTGGACCTGATATCAATGGCTTTATTAACTTTCCATCCTTTGTGGTTAATTGGTGGGCTAGCATGTCTCCAAGAACTTGGTCAATGGGATTGGTGTGGACAGGATTCCCTGTTGCTTCACAGTTCAGCATTCTCAGGCCTGTTATTGCCTTCTTCCTCAGGGGCACTGGAAGAAGTCTTGGTGGACAACATGGTAAATACCTTGGACCATGGGGGAAAGGCCAGCAACCAAATCATAGTTCTGCCCTAGGGTTTTATAGATTCTAGGCCTGTATTTTGGTTCACAAATGAATATGTGTCCTTGCACAGGTGTACCTGATGGGAAAACAGGAAGTAACCTTGAAGTTTCAATATTCACAGTGAGACCTAAATCCAAGGCTTACCTCAGTGGTTAACAACCAATGTGTCTCCTTTGAGTCCCTATGTAGGTCTGTCTTCTTTCACCTGCAGCTGAAAGGGACCCTAATTGTTTTGACATGAGTTGGGATCAGTATTACACATACTGTACACTCTACCATTTGTAAGTTTTAATGACTGTCATTGTCCTACCAAATATACCATTGACCTCTCATGTTTTAGCACATTTAAATCCAAAAGATGAACACAACTTGAAAACAAATCAAAACACCTCTGGGAGATCCCTTCATGCCTTAGAATTGATCAAGAATATAGGATTTGTGGGGCTGGAGAGATGGGTTAGCGGTTAAGGTTTCTGCCTGCAAAGACTAAGAGTGCCTTTTTGAATCTCCAGGTCCCACGTTTAGCCAGACACAAAAGTGATGTAACCACAGAATGTTGCACATGTGCACAAGGGCGTGCACGTGTCTGAAGTTCGTTCACAGAGGCTGAGAAGCTGCTGGCGCACCCATTCTCTCTCTCTCTCTCTCTCTCTCTGTGTGTGTGTGTGTTTCTCTCTCTCCCTCTCCCTCAAATTAACAAAAAAAAAAAAAAAAAAAAAAAGAATGTAGGATTTGCATAGATGATGAAACTATTGACGAATTCTAAAATCTTCACTAAGGAAGATCATCAGTGGAATGGGAGCAGGGGAGAAGGGATATAGGGGGATAGCCTTTAAAAATATAACTTAATTGAAAATAAAATAAAAATATATTTAGTGAAGACTAAAGGATTTCCTAACATTTTTCACACTTCATTTTGAGGTACTTTTCTGAATGTATACAGTATAGCTTGAAGGAGAATTGTGAAATATAAAGTTCAGTCACTTTCCATTTCCTCCTATTCAAATAATTTTAATACAGAAATGATCTATATAACCTTACTACATTAGAAGATGGTATACTCATATTCCACAATTTATTTTAAATATGCATTTTAAAAACAATAAAATCATGTCTGAATTAGTGAAAAAAATTCACTCATAACATGCTTTCATATTTAAATTCCATATCCCAATGTTATGAAACCATTTCCTTTACAAGAGGATTTATTTACAAAACCTAAATGTCCACCAAATTCTCTTAATTCTTGTTATTTTTCTAAACATTTCTAGTACTTAACACTTGTCATAATATTGAAGATTCTGTTTTGGTGTTTTACTTTTGCTCAGAAAACTCCTTAAACAATGTCCACAGGAAAAATATGCTTTTAAATAATACAGCAGGATTTATAAGGATGAGTATCTTTGTTTTGAAGTCACAACACATACTTTTATGATTCGTCTTTCAAGTGTAATAAAAGTACTGAAAAATTGTAAATAACAGAAGACAAGAAGTTCCAAACTTTTCTGGTGATATATGGACCTGTTTAGAGTATTTCAAAGAACTTCTTGGAACTTCAGTTTTCAGAAGAGATAATAGTTGCTCCAAAAAATTAATCACAATCTTATTGAAAAGCAAAAGAATGAAAAATATTTTATAATTAATATATTGGTATTCAGTATATTTACACAGTGATTTGCATACTAAAGGATAACAGTGTACTAACCTACAAATTCATCATAAACATATGGTTTGACTTAGGGATATAATATACTTCATGAAATAATATCATGAATTTTATCACATTTTTGCATTGTAAATGTGCTGTACAAAACATTTGAACAAAGATTATAATAAATCCTTCAAATTTTACTCTGATGTATAATATATAACTATAAAGAATAGAAACACATTCCAAGAAATGGAAAAAAAAAGCAATATTCAACTATGGTACAATTACTTCATCTCTCTTAACATCTAAAGGCATGTGTGTTATCTTCAGTAAGTCATAACAGGTGTGCAATTATTTAATTTACTACTGATCTTTACAGTATTTAGAACCAGTGTCCTTTGAAATATGAGAAAAATACTCAAACAATAGACTAAGCACATTCTTCTTCTTACTGAAAAGACATTTTTCATGTCTTTTATTTTTCATCAAACGTCTGTCAAATTTTCAATGCCTGCTGATAAAAGCATAAACAAACAAATGTGTGAAATATGGGCTCATTTAGATTTTTAAAGACCATGGAAAAATCAATTGTTCTATCCATGCTTAGAAGCCTGATTTGTATTCCAATTACTTCTGGGACTATAATACCTAATAGCATGATTTACATACCAAAATATTTTTGAAGTGGTTATGCATCTATTTTGTACTTAAAGTGACAGCAGTAAGTACCTATTTATGATCAAAGAGATACACATATGACAAACTTTCCACACTCTTTCTTTTTCCAATTTATGCCTTTTAACTATTACCAGAATGTTTTTCTCTGTACATTCTCTGTAATCTAATATTCTTATGGCTTTTTGTATCTTATATTTGCATATTGATCTCAATTACACAAAAAACAAGATGGCTGTGTTGTATGTTTTTGGGGGCACATTTGTGTGAATTCGGGTGCTCATCTGCTGTGGGGTACATGTGAAAATTTGAGGACAGACACAGCTGCTGCTCAGCCCCTTAGACCTTGTTTCTGTCAGGATCTCTTCGTTGCTTAACTTTGCATATGCCAAGCAAGAGGTTTACAAGTTTATGGGATTATCTTGTCTCTGACTCTCTCGTTAGGGATTTCAGTATACAGACACTGACTGATGCGTCCTGTGTCCCATTTTATGTGGGTTCTTCGGTTCTGAACTCAGGCCATAGTCCTTGCACAGCAAGCACTTTTTCCTACTGAAATATCTCCCTACTCCAGGAGAAAGTTTCTTAAGACAGCTTCCTGCTTACAATCTTACCTGTCCCTATTTGACTCTAATTTATATAATTGCATGAAGAGAGAGAAAGAAAGCAGAGAGCCAGAAAGAGAGAGGGGGAAGGAAGGAGAAAGAGAGAGAAAGAGAATGGGTGCATCAGGGCCTCCAGGCACTGGAAACAAACTCCAGATGCATGTGTCACTTGGTTCATCTTGCTTTATGTGGGTACTGGGGAATCAAATCATTAGGCTTTGCAGGTAAGCACCTTAACCACTAAGCCCCCAACCCTTGTCTCTAACTTTTAACTACTAATTGGTTGGTTAAGCAGGAAAAGTTAAAATGAATCACACAGTCATGTAGTTTTAAAATCAGTGCTTGCTGAGAAACAATATCTAAGTGTATAAGCTCTTCCTATGATCTTTTTAAAGATTTGCTTGTGGGCTGGATGGATGATAAGACCTTTAGACCTTTTTTTCCTGAAGACACCACATGTTTTTTTTTTTTTTTTTTTGGTAGGGCCCTGAGAAATCAAACTATCTGGAAACCTGTTTGTTGCTGACTAGATATCACAGTGACAAAAAAGTGGTAGGTAGAGTAATGGGGAAGAATTGTCATCAAGAGTCTTAACCAGCAGTGGAACCTGCAGTCACACATCCCACAAGTCAGACAGGCCATATGTGTTCACTGGTGCAATAGTGGCATGACTGTTATTGGGGTAACCAACCACACTCTTTGGATTTGAGGCCTACCCCCAAGTGCTGAAAACTTAAGCAAAATCTATGGAAAAGAAGGGTATAGGTCATAAGGGGGAAGCTACTACGGCTATTTGGCAAAATAGATATGTTGTCTCCATCAAAAATCCCTGTAAATATGTTTATGCCTATAAACATGCTGCTCTCACCATTAGTCACAGAAGCTTCTTCATGCAGATGAGGGTGAGTACTTGGGACTCTCAAACTCATCAAAATACTAAAAATAATTGGCAGTTGAGTTCTCAGCACTAAATGAGATAGATATTGCTAAGGCTCAGGGAACATTGCAAAGAAGGGGACAGAAAGAATATAAGATTGAGAGGATGGAAAGGGCTGCTCTGAAAATGCTCTCTTTTAGCCACGAAGTAGCCATTGTCTTCACAAACTCATGCAAGCTACTTGCCCGCAACCTGCACAATATTGAGCCCAGAACCATTCTCTCATTTATGATGGAAGAGGAGCAAAAAGCATCCACTTAGAAGAGGCATTATTTTGAAAGAAGAACGGTTTGGTGGGAGACACATGAGAGAAAAGGAACAAAGAAGGTAATAGGTGAGTGATATAATCCAAACACATTATGTGTATATATGAAAATTGTCAGTAAAATGTTTTAAAAATTCAGAGTAAATATTGAAAATAATAAAACTATTTTTTGTTTGTTTGTTTTTGGTTCTGGGGATTGAGCATAAGACCTGCTGCATGCCAGGCAGGTGATATGCCACTGTGCTATATCCCCAGCTATATGTTCCTATTTTTATGAAACATAATAGTGTTAATCAATCAAAGTGAAAAGACATTTGTATCATTATGTTTTCAAGAAGATTGCAAAACATAAATCAAACTACAATTTTGAAATTGTCCACATATATTTGAGATTGACAATGTAAGTTTTGGAGTAATTTTCTATTTAATTAATTCACTTTTTTTTTCTAAATTGACAAATATTTTAATGATAGAATGATGATTCCAAAGAGAGGAAAAACTGTGATCTTAGAATGCTGCACATTAAATCATCACAAAGTTAATTCATTAATACAAACATGTAGGCAACTTATCTTATAAAATCTAACTGCATTTTTCATATTTGAAATGCAAAGCTCATAGAGCTTTTATTTTATTTTTTTCACTCAAACTAACCATGATGCTAAGTGTGTAAGAGTGAAGTGGACAACATCAGGGATTTGCAGTTGAAGTATCCAAGACCCTAACAATCCAAGAAATGAGGGAAGTCTGTTTGGTAGCTGTTTATGTCATTGATGTCTGGACAGGTATTTGGTTACCATTGTTATGCTAGTGTTGTCCATCAATGGCATCCAGGTGTCAATGTTCTATAGAGCAGAGCAGAGCAAAGCAGAGCAGAGCAAAACAAAACAAAACAAAACAAAACAATGACTTGTAAAAATTAATTCAGTTTTTATTCTTCGATTTTATTCTAATTTTTATGAATGCATATTATGTGTGAGTGTGTGTGTTTATCTGTGTGAATCTGTGTGTGTGTGCACATTGGAAGAGGACATGTGGCAACGAGAAGAAAATTTCACTTCTAGTATGCTTGAGAAAGTCTCTCGTTCACTACTCTGATTGCTATGCTACCTGGTCTGTGAGCTCTCAGGTGATTCTCCTGTTTCCTTTGCATGTGTTTCCTTAAGCACATCAAGATATCAGACACCAACTAGCTTTATATGAGATCTGTGCATCTGAACTCTGGTACTCCAAAACTCAAATACCCATTTTTTGCAGAGCAATCACTTTATTCCCTGAATCATCTTTTGAGCCTCAGTTTTAGAGCATTATTGGTGTATATTCACTATACATACTGCTGTCGTTGGTAAGGATATTTTTATACCACTAAATAGAAAGAAATGATAATGTTATCATCTGTGAGATTCTTCCTGTATGTTTCATCATGTACTGCACACATTCATATGGATCCCGCTGAAAATTTTACAGTGAGTGAGTAATGAAGGGTTTTTTTTTTTTTTTTTTTTCTCTACTCTTCAAGGCAGTTTTTTAAATTCAACCCAAATTGGTCCAGAGAACAATAGGCTGAAGAAACACATGGTGTGTTCCTTATTTCTCTTGTGTGATGCTTCAGTTTGCGTATAGTCTTCCTAGGATTATTTCTCATGATCATCTGAAGGGTAAAGACCAAACCAAACCACAGGTACCTCTGAGTTTAATTAAGATGTTATGATATATAAAAATAAAAAACCCGTACCAGAGTTTTAATCAAGGATGTCCCAAAGACATCTGAAAAAATAATTTCACCTCCTGATAGAGATTTGAGCAGTAAATATGGACGTTCAGTTCATTTCTGTGTTGCCAATAGCTGACATGAATTGAGGAAATGGTGAGTAATGGTACCATCATTCCACATGCACACTTTTAAAATATATGCTTATTGTCTTCACAAATTCAAGTTCTACTGGTTTAGAAATGACAGTTTTCAGTGGTGGAGTCCTTTCTTCTAAGGATCACAAAATTTATCCATTAGACTTGTAGTTGCCTATCTTTGGTTGCTTTGGACTCCTAGAGCTGCATGACCAAGGGGTAATGAACAGAGTTAATATGTGGGCTGGAGTGAGGAACCTGAACCACCATCAGAAATCATAGTATATGCAATGAAACATGTGCAATGCCCATCTGCAGTTATTACATGGTAATTTCTCCAAATTGTCTTTGATGGTATAAATTTAACAATATAATCAGAATCATCTAGAATCATCTAGAAGGATCTTCAAGTGTTTGGTTGATAATCTTTTGCTCTTATATTAATTATTGTTCATTTTAATATTGCTTGTTGATTGAAAAGTTGATAGTAGAAGGCAATTTTAGGTACATGCAAAATTTTGGCTCACTATTTTTTTTTTTTCTTTCTTCATATGACGCCTCTCAGTCTTCTGCTAGGAAACTTGGCTATTAAGAATTTAGAGGGATGGAGAGATGGCTTAGTGGCTAAGGCGCCTGCCTGCTAAGCCTAAGAATGCTGGTTCCAATGTCCACTGGTTCCAATCTCCAGGTCCCACGTTTAGCCAGATGCAAAGTGAGGCAATGGCGCAATGCCACACTTGCCCACAAGGGGGCACACGCACCTGGATTTCGTTCACAGCAGCTGAGAGACTGCTGGCGCGCCCATCTCTGTCTCCCTCTCCCTCTCTGTCTATCTCTCTTTGTCTCTCTCTCCAAAAATAAATAAAAAAAAAAATTAAAAAAAAAAAAGAATTTAGATACCAAGCCATGTGTAGTGGTGTACACCTTTAATCTCAGCACTCAGGAAGCAGAGGTAGGAGGATTGGATCGCCATGAGTTCGAGGCCATCCTGAAACTACATAGTTAATTCCAGGTCAGCCTTAGCTACACTGAGACCCTACCTCGGGAAAAAAAAAAAAAAAAAAAAAAAAAAAAAAAAATAAAAAAGAAGAATTTAGATATCAAATCTCATTTTTTTCTCAATGACTTTATTTTTTATTGGATACTCAAGTGATTTCATTTCCTCTTTTCATTTTCCTTAGTTACTCATTATTATCTATTGAAATATGCATCTTTTAAAATCTTTAAGTAAACTGACACAGGAATACAATGAATCCTCTCAAAAGTTGTAGTTTCAAGGCTGGAGAGATGGCTTAGCGGTTAAGGCACCTGCCTGCTATGCCTAAGAATGCTGGTTCCAAACTCCAGCGGTTCCAATCTCCAGGTCCCCACATTTAGCCAGATGCAAAGTGACGCAAGGGCACAATGCCGCACTTAACCACATCTGAATTTCGTTCACAGCAGCTGAGAGACTGCTGGCGTGCCCATCTCTGTCTCCCTCTCCCTCTGTCTGTCTCTCTCTGTGTCTCTCTCCAAAAATAAATAAAATAATAAAAAAATTTTTTTTAAGTTGTCGTTTCATACCTCAAATTAGCTGTAGTCTTTTTTATTCCTGCAAAAATGACTTTTGTAGCTTATTTATCAAGGTATTATTTCATTTACTGATCTATTCCATAACCAATTTTTCTTGTGTTGATTCATCTCCTTGTTACTTCCAATGATTGCTGTATTTGCACTTCATACATCTATTTTCTATATATATTTTTCCTCCAACTCCTTTACTTCTTTTTATTTCTGCATACTTAATACAATTTTGTTCTTTTTGTCACTAATAACACAGTTCCAATGGTGTAGTCTACTGTAGGCCTTTTAGTTTTCACTTCATTTTGAGGTTTTCTGATCATTTTCTTGAGCTTTTTCAATTATCTTCTCATGATTTTCCACTGTTGAGTGATGCAATGTCTGGCTTTTACTTATTTTGTATGTACTCATTTTTGTTATTTTTATTTTATTTTAGTATTATGTATAATTTTAATATATTTGGATTATTACTCTGTCATGACAGTTATGGATTTTCTGTTCATCTTTCACTTTTTATTATTTTAACATATTTTGCAAATTTGGTGTTGCTCCTTTACCCAGCAGTGTTTTTCCAGTACTAATTTTATAGGAAGATCCTTGCATGAGGATATTTTCTGGTTCTTTTCTTGGTGAGACCGTTGTCCTTATGTCCACTAGAAAACATTTGTATTAGAGCTCTCAACATAACTGGGGATGAAGGGAAAATGCCAGCCTGCTGGCCTGGGACTACTTAGCCTGGGGTTGTGCAGGAGGAGGTGGCTGGGACAGCAGCAGTGAAGGTGGCTGGGACTGTGGCTAGGATGGAGATCCAATTATGGACAGCCCAGTCATGAGGGAACACTAGAGCCTGCTGGCCTGGGACCACTTAGCCTGAAGTAGTGCAGGAGGGGGTGCCTGGGATGGTGGCTGGGACTGCAGATGGGATGGCGGCTGGGATGGCTGGGACTGTGGATGAGACTGATGCTGGAATGGCAAATGGGGTGGTGGCTGTGACAGCTGCTTAGGGGTTTGGAGGACTGATAGGCTACCCGAGAGTGTGAGAATCAGCATATTCCCTACTTTGATCCTCTGCACCCTCCCTCTGGAGGTCTACCAGAATCTCCAAAACCCTAAGTACCCCAAAGATCTTGTTGGACTTCACTGTGATGAGAGGCATGTTCAGGTGGATACCATCTTGACAAAAATCACCTGGTTCTCCATTCTTATGGATTTTCATGACTTGGAGTGCAATGAAGGTGACCCAGGTAGATGAAATGAAACTGTGCAGTATCATCTGATTGTGGGGTAACTGTAAGCAAGAGGAGATAAAGTTCAAAGAACAACTGAGTATACAATGTCGAAAAATTAGCAGAGTTTCTACTACAAAAAAACGATTGCCATAATTCTCTTTTATCTTGATGATCCAGTTTTCCATTTCTGAAGCTGTTCACCAAATGGCATGGGGTGTCTAGCATGGTTCTTTTTTTTTAATTTAATTTTTATTTACAACGTCTATACTTACAGACAATAAACAATGATATTTCCCTCCCCTACCCCTTTCTCCTTCACAACTCCACTCTCCATCATATGTCCTCCCTCTCTCCATTAGTCTCTCATTTAATTTGGTGTCGCCATCTTTTTCTCCTATTATGAGGGTCTTCTGAAGGTATTGCTAAGCACTGTGAGTTCATGGATATCAAGGCCAATTTCTGTCTGGGCAGTTGCATTTTAAGGTGTGGTACCCTTCTTTTGGCTCTTTATTCTTTCTTCCCCCTCTTCTGCAATGGACCCTGAGCCTTGAAGGGTGTGATAGAGATGTTTCAGTGCTATACATTCCTCCTTCCCTTCTTACCACTATGTTGCCTTTTGGGTCATCCCAGTGGGGTTATCGCCACCTGAAAAGAGAAGCTTTTCTCGCCAGAAGTGAGAGTAGCATTAATACAAGAATATGAACATTAAGTGTAGTACTTTCAGGGCAGTTTGGTGGAAATAATATGTATATTTAGCCAGACAAGTGCAGACTTTATACCCCTAAGGCTCATGACCTCCCAGCCATAGACTTTTGATTAGGTTTTTCAGTACCCAGCATATATTCCCTCCCATAGAGAAGGCCTCCAGTCTAATAAGATAGCAGTTGTTTTCCCCTAGAGCCTACATGCCACTATTGCACTTGTTCGGTCATGTGGCTGGTCTGGCCAAACTTGAGGCTTCCAGTGTCCACTGTTTTCATTGCTGATGACTTCTGTCTCCATAGGGCTGCATGCAATGCAGCTTTTTCTAGCTTTCAGTTGGCTGGTCTACAGGGAGAAGGTTTTCTACTCAGCACCACCTTGATTTCTAAGTGACCTTGACACTCAGGCAAGTGAATTTTTCAGCAATAGGGTCTTACCATCTGTTTCTCAATGGAAACCCAGGGCCTTGGCAAAAGTCTTTAATGTTTTGGAGGCAACAGTGACCTCCCTGGCCAATAACTCACTGGAAGGTATCCGATCCCTAGCACTAAAAATTTTCTAGTAACAATCTACAGATTCTGGATGTGCCATTATTTTAAAAAGTAGGTTTTCATATGTTTTAGTCAGAATAACTTAAATTTTGATTGATATCCTCCCCACCCTTCTATTACACATTTTCTTCGCCTGGCCTTACTTAGGTCTTTCCTTCCCTGTAATCTGATCTTCTACATACATATATATAATAACATCCCCTTAAATTCTTCCCTCGCTTATAGATTTTTTTCTAGCTTACTGGCCTCTGACACCCAATTTTGGTTCCAACTCACACACAAGTCTATATACTTGTAGCTAGCATCCACATATGAGAGAGAACATGTGACGTTTGGTTTTCTGGGCCTGGGTTATCTCACCTAGTATAATCCTTTCCATATCCATCCATTTTCCTGAAAATTTCATAATTTTGTTTTTCTTTACAGCTGAATAGAACTCCATTGTTTAAATGTACCACATGTTTATTATCCATTTCTCTGTGGAGGGACATCTAGGCTGGTTCCATTTCCTAGCTATTGTGAATAGAACAGCAATAAGCATGGTTGTGCAAGTATCTCTAAGGTAGTGAGAACAGTCATTAGGATATATGCCTAGGAGTGGTATAGCTGGATCATATGGTAAATATATTTTTAGCTGTCTCAAGAACCTCCACACTGATTGACACAATGGCTCTACCAGATTACATTCCCACCAACAATGTAGATGGGTTCCCGTATTTCCACATCCTTGCCAACATTTGTGCCATTTGTTTTCTTGATAGTAGCCATTCTGACAGGAGTGATATGGAATCTCAAAGTAGTTTTAATTTACATTTCGCTAATAGCTAAGGATTCAGAATGCCTTTTTTAGATGTTTATATGCCATCTCCATTTCTTCTGATGAGAACTTTCTATTTATTTCTATAGCCCATTTTTAATTGGGCTGTTTGATTTCTTATTGTTCTGTTTTTTGAGTTCGTTTTATGTTCTGGATATTAATCCAGATGTATAGCTGGCAAAGATTTTCACCCATTCTGTAGGTTGTTTCTTTGCTGTACAAAAGCTTTGTAATTTCATGAGACACCGGTGGTTGATCCGTAGTTTTTTTTCTTGAGCAATTGGGATTATAGTCACAAAGTCAGTGCCTATGCCAATATGTTCAAGGGTTTCCCCTACCTTTTTCTCTAGCAATTTCAGAGTTTCAGACTGATATTAAGGTCCCTGGTCCACTTAGCCTTGATTCTTGTGCATGGAAAAGACAAGGATCTACTTTCATCCTTCTACATATAGAAAACCAGTTTTCCCAGCACCACTTGTTGAGGAATATTTTTGGCATTTTTGTCAAAAATCAGGTGGCTGTAGCTGGCTAGATTGATGTCTGGGTCCACTATTCTATTCCATTGACTTACATGTCTGTCTTTGTGCCAGTACCATGCTGATTTTGTTACCATGGCTTTGTAATA